>SJYC01021003.1:0-15725 GCA_006408675.1 Madoqua kirkii
ATTAACTAGAACATTGCTTGTTTCATGCCAACCATGAAAGATTCCGTAAATAAAAAATAAAGTGGGCATTGGGCTTGTTTATTGTAAGAAACGAAGATAATCTTATCAAGGAACAGATTTCATTTTGCTACTCAGCTAGAGATATTTCTAGATGTGTTTTTAAGAAAGTAGGTATAGAAATTTTTGTCTGTGAAGTTTCTTTAGAGGAGCCATTAATCTCTTCTGGAATAATGTAAGTGTACAGTGATGGTTCTTATTGTTCCTCAGTGTTAATTTCTCAGTATTCAATGGGAATATTTAATCAAGAATTAAAAAAGAGATTTATAAATAGCATTAATTCAGTATCTATATAAGAATATTTTGTGGGTCCAGGAAAAAATATATATGTATATATACACATAAATTATAGCAAAACAGTTATCTCCATAGTCTCACATACACTTAGAATGTTTCAAAAATGCTTTCTATAAACATAATCCTCTCTACATGAACTATTGAACAGATTTCATTTTGCTACTCAGCTAGAGATATTTCTAGATGTGTTTTTAAGAAAGTAGGTATAGAAATTTTTGTCTGTGAAATTTCTTTAGAGGAGCCATTAATCTCTTCTGGAATAATGTAAGTGTACAGTGATGGTTCTTATTGTTCCTCAGTGTTAATTTCTCAGTATTCAATGGGAGTATTTAATCAAGAATTAAAAAAGAGATTTATAAATAGCATTAATTCAGTATCTATATAAGAATATTTTGTGGGTCCAGGAAAAAATATATATGTATATATACACATAAATTATAGCAAAACAGTTATCTCCATAGTCTCACATACACTTAGAATGTTTCAAAAATGCTTTCTATAAACATAATCCTCTCTACATGAACTATGAAAACACTTAGACCCTGGCTATCCTGCCATCACCCTGGGGTTGCCATTTCCAGGGCCTTTAAGAGCTGTGTTCTTTTCCAAGTGATCTTATTTCTGATCCTGGTAGGGTTCTTGATGTTCAGTCTGATTTATTCAGAAACATATGTCAGTGTACATCACAGAGAATAATTAGTCCTAAAAGTGGTCCATGTGTTTCAAGTCCACAGAAAGGAAATCGCTTGCAGTGTTTGCAGACCCAAAACTTCAGGGGCCCATGTAGCTGGTTTTTTTTTTTTTGGAAAGCACCCGTTCAGTTTCACAGCAGATGCTCTAGACTTGTCAGCTGCTACAGAACTGCTTCTTCAGAATATATTTCTTAGATACATGTTCCCACATGTTTACAGGATGGCATTAGGGTTGGAAATGAAGAAGGGCAATGGAGATCAGGTTTCTCACACCACTGTCCTTGCCCAGTGGCATTGGGAATAAAAATCCTCATCCAGGTCGTATGGCATCATGGCAAGAGAGCTCCAAACCCAGTCCAGAGCCCCTGACCACTGCTTGCCCTTTGTGTGGCCCTGGGAAGCCCTCTAAACTCTTATCTCTCTCTCTCTCTCTCTCTTTTTTTTCCTTATGTGCAAAACAGAGGGATTATGTTGATCTTTGACCGCTTCAGGCTCTGACATGTCCATAATCTATCTGAAGTGACCAGTATTAGCATTCCTTGGACTGCAGATGTTTAAAAGTAGGGATATTTTCCTTTTATGAATTTGCTATGTAGCTAGTTGACTATAGTGGATTCCAGGAGCCATCCTCCTGATGCTGTCGTTTAGTTTAACTCAGCCATATGTCCCACTTCATCACGTTGGCATTCCGAATGATGTTGCATTCTATTTAGTGTTCACGTTAAATGACTTGTGCTTCCATCCTACTTAGGGGAAGAAAAGTTTTCTTCCCCTCACCTGTCTTCTGCCCAGTGACACTCCCCTGAGCCCAAGGCCTGCTTACTCTGTTAAAGGGGAAAGTTCTGAGAGCCATTGCCTTGAGGAGAGAAACTTGGAGAACCTACTTAAACCGTCGGGGAACCCTGTTATTTCTGAATGTTGGGGTATGACTGCTACATAGCACTATTGCTGAAATATGAGCACACTGAGTCTAGAAGGACTTACTTGAAGTGTTAGCCATGCACTGTAGCCAGAACCAGCTCCCTTCTGTCTCTAGGGCTTGCCCCGTTTCTCATTTCAAGTCAGGTGTTATTGTAAGAGGAAAGTTTTTCCTTGAAAATAGGGACACATAGTACAATCCAAGAAACTAAACAAATATATTCTTTTCATTGTGCTCACAAATGAGGGACACCAGAGCTCAGTGACAGTAAGTCCTGCCTTGGCTTAAGAAAACCTAGAGTTCCACCACTTTCTTGGTCATAACATGTAACAACCACTGTGAACAAAAGAGAAGAGATAATGGGATAAGAAGACATAATGTCTGCACTGATTTTTAATGAATGAATAGAAGCTTGACAGGGTAAAGATCGTCCCAGGGAGGACGAACAACACAGATGGAAGGCAAGTAGACTTTAGCCTGGCCTGGGCTTAGGAGGTATGCAGGGCAGTGAAAAGAGCTAAAGCTTAAAAAATGCATCGACCACAGATCATGAAACTATCTTTTAAACCCAAGCCTTACTCTTTATGATGAAACCATGGGCAGTCTGAACAATATTAAGGAAGGAATTGGTGTGATCCAGTTTGATCTGAAGATAATCTTGGCAGTGAGAGCGTGGCCTCTACTTTCAGGGAACTTGTATGATGCTGTACTTAGTTGCCGAGTCCTGTCTGACTCTTTGCAGCCCCATGGACTATAGCCTGCCAGACTCCTCTGTCCATGGGATTCTTCAGGCAAGAATACTGGAGTGGATTGCCATGCCCTCCTCCAGGGGATCTTTTCAACCCAGGAATCAAACTGAGTCTCCTGCATGGCAGGTGGATTCTTTACCAGCTGTAATAGCAAGCCAACATTTGAAATTTTAAGTAAGTAAATAAGTAAGTAAAGTCACTCGGTTGTGTCCAACTCTTTGTGCCCAACCCCATGGACTGTAGTCTGCCAAGCTCCTCCATCCGTGAGATTCTCCAGGCAAGAATACTGGAGTGGGCTGCCATTTCCTTCTCTAGGGAAACTTTCTGATCCAGTGATCAAATCTGGGACTCCCTCTTTGCAGGCAGACTCTTTACCATCTGAGCCACCAGGGAATTAGTATTTAAAACTTTAAATGCTAATTTTTTTACTACCTTATGATATTTAAGGTCTTACAATGTGGCGTATTTTTTCTATGTCCTTTTGAATGCATTATCTCACTTATTCCCAAGAACTTTAGGAACAATTTCTGTAATTATACCTATTTTATAGGCAGAGAACCCAAATGTTAGAGTCTGGGTAAATTGCCCAAGTTTATATAATGTGTAATAGCCTGCATTTAAACTCAGGCAGTTTGGTTCCAGAACACTAGTTTTAACCACCAGGGCAGTGATCTTTAATCCTGGCTGCACAGTAGAATCACCAGGGGAAATTAAAAACAAAAGCACACTGATGCCCAGAATCCTCATTTTAACTGATTTCTATGGGCAGAGTCTTAACATCACAGAGATGGTTGTGACTGACTAAGCCAGACTGTATTGTCACCTTAACATACACGGAATAGTCACAAACATCTATAGCAAACATTTGTACTGTAAGCATGTAAGTTAAAAAACAAAAAAACCTGCTAAACAGCCAAACCACACAATAGGAAGACTTTTGATGCTTTTTCCAGTTTTACTCTCACAAAGAAAAACTACGACCTTCATCTTTTTAAAGACTGACAGGCAGTACAGAAGCAAAATCAAAGAGGGTAGGGGTAAAAAGGAAAAGGTGACAGAGGAGTATCGAGAAAAGAAGAAAGAGAATAGCTGAAATTGGGGTTGTTGGAGTAATAAGATACCATCTACTGATGAGCAGTCGGTAATATCAAAGGCGTATTTGTGGAATGTTTCCTTTCAGTAATTGTGCAAAGACTCCCTTGCCATTGCAAAGCACTTTTTTTCTTGGCAGACTAAAGAATGTTTTACCAACTAAATGCATCCCAGTAATATTCAGAGCTTAGGTCCAACATAATCATAAGTTGCCTTGTTATTGTGGAGGTAAGCAGCCCCATTTAATAACATATAAAATGTATTATTCATTTATGTAACTCAGACTCAGGGACAGCTGCTGGGATGAAAATAGAACCATTCTGTAATGCACAAAGCAGGTGTGTGCTTACTTGAGTAAATGAACTCTGTATTTCTGCTCAATTTTCTTGTAAATTTCAGAGACCGGTCTGATAGGGCTAATGTGAAGCCATTTTCATCCAGGAAATAAAATGGTCTCAGAATGGTGTTTAATGAGCATTGAAAAAATTACCAACAGCCTTCTCTATGGCAGAATACCAGAGAAATGGATTCATGCTTTGTATTTAAGCAGAACTCCTGTTGCTACAGGCTTCAGGAAAGCCCAGGGTGGTGATTGGTCAGGACAGTGACACACAAAAGAAATGTTCTCTAGCTGATGATGCCAGTGCTGAGAGTGAGCCCATGCCTCCAGAGCTCCTCGCCAAGACACAGTCACAGGTGTGATTGGACGCTAAGCAATTAAAGTCATAACCTGCCTTTAATGTGCATTGTGCCTGGCTTCTGAAACACACAGGGAGTTTGTGATGCAGTTTAACTCACTGGGATGCCACAATTATTGTATGACATTGCTGGTTACTTCTCTGCTATCATTGCTGGTACCAGAATGTCACCATTCTCCAGTGTCCGCATCTTCCCCCCCCACCTCAACTTCCCTTATTTTCTTTCAAATCAGCATACAGTCGTAAGCACCTACATGGACTTTTCAAAATACTTAATATCAGATAGGATGATCTGAAGATGTTCAGACGTGGCAGTGACCAGTCAGAATGAGTAGGGATCTCAGTACAGGAGCAGGATTTAGGAAGCTCCTTGGTGTATTAGGTGTTAACCCATTCACTTCCAGATTGCCAGGAAAAGCAAGGACTCCAAGGATAGGGGTTAATATAGCTGGATTGGTGGGTGTGGTGCCTGCAGGGTTTGGGGCCAGTGATGATAGCCAATTTCTAGACAGATATTTCAACATTTAAACTCTATACAGTCATCCCAGTGTGGACCTAGTGATCATCAGCCTTGCATGTCTGCGGCACAAGTATGCCCTCAATGAGGAGCTTAAAGTTCACAGTCACATGAAGGAAGAAAATCATACAAGGCATTACTGATTCCTATCAAGTAAATCATAAGGATTCCTGTAAGAGATGACACATATCTCACCTAATTTAAAGAGGTAGTACAGCACAGTGGTAACAAATACATATATCCTAGATCCAAATTGTCTAGATGCTGGCTGTGTGATCTTGAGAAAACTAGTTAAGTTCTATGAATCTTAATTTCTTCATCTATTTATTGACAGTAATGATTCCTTCTTTATTAGGGATAGTTTGAAAGCAAATCATGTTAAGAACCTAGCACAGTGTCTAGAACATATTAGTGAAAGGGTTAGTCGCTCAGTCGTGTCCAACTCTTTGCAATTCTTGGACTGTAGCCCACCAGGTTCCTCTGTCCATGGAATTTTCCAGGCAAGAGTACTGGAGTGGGTAGCCATTCCCTTATCCAGGGGTTCTTCCCAACCCAGGGAATGAACCTGAATCTCCTGCATTACAGGCAGATTCTTTACTATCTGACCGCCAGGAAAGCCCAAACATATTAGTACTCTTTAAATTTGAACTTCTTATGATTTTACTTTTACAATCAAGAAAAGAGAGGAGATAAGCTGCCACTTAAAGTGTGGATAAGTTTTAGGCAGCTGATTAGGCAAAAAGGTGGACATAGAAGCAGAAAGAACAAAAGAAAAGAAGCACTTTGAAGAGGATTGAAAAGAGAAGTTTGGCTAAAGCAGAATGAGCTGGCTGGGGAGAAAGAGTCCAGAAAAGTAGAACCAAGTTAGTTTATGGAGGGCTTCAGGCCCAAGTTTAGAGGATTTGTGATTTATCTTAAGGAAATGGGAATTTGTGAAGGTTGTGAACAGGGAGGATAGATAATAATGTTAAGTAAAAATAACTGATAACATTTCATAATCACTTGCTAATTGTCAGGGTGATTTTAAGTGTTCTGTGTACATTAATCCATTTCATCCTTATGGTTACCCTGTGAGGTGAGTTTAATATTAATACTTGGCCTTACAGTCACCTGTAGTGTTCAAAGAGCTTTCCCAGATGGTATTTAATTCTATTTTCTCAATCGTGCTTTTAGGTAGTCAGTCTTGAAACTTAAGGATAGAGAAAGGACTTTGGCTAGATTTGAAGTAGTTGGTAAGCAATGGCCTGCACACTGCCAGATTTTGTAAATAAAGTTTTATTAGAACCTAAATTCATTTGTTCTTTTATGCATTCTCTATGTCCACTGTAATGTTACAACCCAAGAGTTGAATACTTGTGACTAAAGCTATATAACCTGCAAAGCTAAAACATTTATTCCCTGGTACTTTATGTGAAAAGTTTGTCAACTTATGGTCTAGAAGAATGGAAAGACCTTGGACTTTTGATTGCTTCCATTTTGAGATCTACCAGTACCTTCCTCAGGTAGATTGGAGAAACCAAATATATGAATACGTAATGTGGTTGCTGTGGACTCCACACAAAAAAAGATGATGAATACATAACATTGGACCTCAAAAGTCTTAAAGAAAACCCATAGATTCTAATATACCACAAATCTGATAAATTGTATAGGACAAATTGGTAGCATAATTTTTTTTTCCTATTAAGGCTAAAACAAGAAAAAAGCAAAATAGAAGGAGGATTTACTCAATCTATAGTCTAACGTGCCCTTAATGTGAAATTTTAGGCATTATATCCCATGAAATATTGAGTAGAAACTCTCAAGTTTAGCCACCTTTCTGTACTGTACCATGAGTACAACAGCTTGTACAGTATCTAATGTTGAGACATATAATGCATAGTAATCTATTCTTTCTTTGAACTGTACCTTCCTTTGCAATATATACAGGTATATATTGCAATATATATAGTACTCATTCTGACCTTTAATTATATAGTCTTTGAAGTATTTTCTGGATTATCCATGTATAACACTACTACTACTAAGTTGCTTCAGTCGTGTCCGACTCTGTGCGACCCCATAGATGGCAGCCCACCAGACTTCCACGTCCCTGGGATTCTCCAGGCAAGAATACTGGAATGGGTTGCCATTTCCTTCTCCAATAGATGGTTAAAAAATCCACCTGCAATGCAGGAGACCTGGGTTCAATCCCTGGGTTGGGAAGATCCCCTGGAGGAGGGCATGGCAACCCACTCCAGTATTCTTGCCTGGAGAATCCCTATGAACAGAGGAGCCTGGTGGGCTACAGCCCATGGGGTTGCAAAAAGTTGCACATGACTGAGCAGCTAAGTACACATCTTTTCACCTGGATTATAAACCTATTGAGGGTAAGGAAAGACCACATCTTCTCCTGCTATGCATTTCCCACAACTCCAAAGTGAAATCGTCATCTATCGACTAAGTGAATAAAAGCATAAATTAAAACATTAATAACGATGCACTATGTTCCTATGATGATTTGCCTCTCTGTTGGGTGCTTACTATAAGCAAACTGTAATCTTCCTGACACCATGAAAGGTAGTTATTGCTAGCCCTCAGGGCTAGGCAGAAGGTTTGAAAAGTTGGGAGTGATCCAGATTATCATGACCTGAATTACAATTTGAGCTTTTTTCCCATTTAGGTATAGAAAGGTGGTTTCCAATAACTGCACTGATGGAGTGAGAGAGCAGTACACAGCCAAGCCTCAGAAGTGTCCAGGGAAGGCCCCGCGGGGGCTCCGGATCGTCACTGCTGATGGCAAGCTGACGGCGGAGCAAGGGCACAATGTTACTCTTATGGTGCAGCTGGAGGAGGTAGGACCGGGTCCCGTCTCCCCTCTACCTTCTAGAGCCAATGACTTTTCCTAAGAAATCATGATTTGGTTTACATGTCTTTTTTGTCTTTGTTTACATAGATATATTTTTTAATTTTAAATTTCATTTAAAAATTTGTACTCTGCTTTTAGTTCCTTGATATTTGTTGTTATCAGTTTGTCTTCTCTGACACAGTTCTTCAATTATTTCACTGCAAGTTGTTCCTCAGTCTTACTGAACCTGTAACTTCTTAGGGATTCTTTCTGGATTGAATCTTCTATTATTGGCACTTTTAGCAAAATGTTTTCTCAGAGTACATTAATAGTATTCCTAGAACAGCTTAACACATGTACATCCTGAGCTAACCTAAAAGTTGCTAATGCTGTCTTCCTCCTTTAATCTGAGGTCATGGCTTTCCTTTCTAAAGACAATATTAACCAGCATACACAGAGCATCAGGACCAATCTAAACTAATGAATATAATTTCCTTGACATTTGAGAGGTTTATTGTTTTAATATTGATAGTTCCTCAGGAATATTATTATAAACATCAATTATGTTGGCCAAACTATAGTTATCTGAAGTTTCTGAGTAATTAGATGGCAGAATAAGATGACATTTATATTACATATTTTAGAATGTTTACAGCACATTTGTCATCTTGCAAATGAGGAAGATGGCCTCTAAAGGATAAACACCTTCATTAAATGATCATAATTGCTAAACCAGGCTGTCCTACCTTCAGTGTTTTCTATGTACCTAAAATACGGCCAACACCACTTTCAGCCATGTGAATGCAAAGGAATCTGAAAAGTTCACATGACATCAGGATAAAGATATACAATATTGTCCTCTCCCCGTCTCTTCTGATAGTTCAGTGACTCTCCATCTCTAATAAACATAAAAATTACCTGGTGAGCATGTTAAAACAGTTTTCTGGGCTGCATCTTCAAAGATTCTCATACAGGAGGTTGAGGTAAGACCCAGGAATATCCTTTTCTAACAGGGTCATAGGTTATGCATTATGCTTCAAGAAAAAAGAAAGGAAGAAACAAGGGCAGCATCAAGAGGCCCAGACCAGTCCAAGAGGCTCTAGAGGGTGACTTGAAGGGGAAAAGATGTAGTTAGGATTACATTGTCAAGTTTGCTCAAAATACTTAGTATTTTAATTTCCATAGAAAGAGCTGTGATCTACTGAGCTGGAATTCCTGGCTCCAGTGATGCTTTTGCTTTCAGTTCAAGGACCACTTAGACAAGCACTGCTCTAACCTAATACTCTTTTCTCGTGTCTCCTTAGTAAGTGCCTTTTAACCATACCCAGTTTTCTAAACACTAAGTATCCCCAGTGTTCTTCAGTTAGAACTAGAAAGAGATGGGCCGATTTAGGCTAGTTGGAATTACTTGCATTTCACAGAAATAAATCTTGGGGGAGCTTCTGCCTGAGGCTATGACAGACCAGCTTGTGCAAACCAAATAAATATGTATTATTTAGAGTAAGAGGTAGAGTGGGAAAGAGAGAAACGCACACACAGAGAAGGAGGAAGAGGACTTAAGAAATTTCAGTTCTTTTCTCGAGAGATAGGAAACTCATTGTGATGAGTTATGCTGTATTTTTGTCATATTTCCCCTCAAGAACTTTTCCAGTTCATCTGTCACACTGTTTAAGAGGTCAGATTTCAGATTCCCAGTAGAAGGTCAGACCAAAAATGTTGGATAAACATCTGTTGGTAGACTTGAGGTTGGGAAGATAAAGATTGGACTTCAGAGTTACCAAGTCAGCTGGGACTAATGATGTCAAATCCCAGGGAGGAGAGAAGCATAGAGAAGTTATACAGGATTCTGTGCTCTTTGTTTCCTTGGGGGATTCCATGGTGGCTTAATTGGTACAGAATCTGCCTGCAATGTGGGAGACCCAGGTTCAACCACTGGGTCGAGAATATCCCCTGGAGGAGGGCATGGCAACCCACTCCAGTATTCTTGCCTGGAGAATTCCATGGACAGAGGAGCCTGGAAGACTACAATCCATGTGGTGGCAGAGTTGGACACAACTGAGCCACTAACACTTTTCTCTTTCACTTTTGTTTACCTGAATTATTTGATAATGTGTGCTGGATGCAGATAAAACAGCAAGTAATCACTTAGGATGTGAAGTCAAACATAGTTTTTGGAAGTATTACATTTTGAGGCAATAGAAAAAAATTGAGTTTAGAGACTGTCAAGGGGAAAACCCTGGTGAATGATACAAGACTAGGTCCTGTAGGCTGCTCTATGCTAGGAGTAAGGACAGAACAGAATTAGAGCAGACTCTCTACACCCTGATATCCCACCTGAAATTCTTTCAGTCTAATCATTATAAGAATGATTTTCCCCCATTTTAAATGTCAGAAACTGTAGGAATTCCTCTTTAGAGGAAAATAACGTATACCAGCAGCCTTACTACTTTTTTTTTAATGTAAAATTTAGGGTATTTAAATAACTACAGATATATCAAGAATCAGGACCAAGAACAGAAGAAAAAAAAAACAGAAAAAAGAGCATATTTCCTGAGATATGATTAATATGTTTATGAATATGGGACAAGATATAAAATTTAATCCCACAGCAGTCATCAGTAGGTGGCAGTAATCAAATGGAAGTCATAGAACCACAGGTATAGGTACTAATATTAAGAACTTAGAGGGGTTTGTAGTAGACTGAACCCAGGTGAGTGAAGGATCAGTTTATTAGAAGCAATGACAGTAGGGAATATAGCATTTGGAACTTAAGAGGAAAAGAGTAGAATATAGGGAAAAGAATAATGAGACCAAAGGAAATGGTGGAAAGAGTGAACACAGTCATTCTGAAGGGGAGGAACTGGTAAGGAGCCAGAATTATTTTTGGTGAGATAATGTCAGAGAGTTTTCCAAAAACTGGCAAAAGATATCAGCATATCAACACAGAGATTCAAGAGAATCTGTAGACTCAAAGCAGGGTATTTTAGATATTGTGTTCAAACTACTGACATCATCTAAAAACAGGAGAAAATTTTAAAGCAGCGCAGACAAAAATGGAATGACATGTTTGAAGTGCTGAGGAAAAAATAGTGAAGTTAAAGCAAAAGCATTTTTCAGACAAGCAGAAGTTAGAACGAGTCATATAAGCCGATTTCTGTGAAAAGGAACACTAAAGGTAATTGTCCAGGCATAAAGAAAATGACCCCAGGCAAAAGCACAGAAATAATGGAAAGAATGAAGAATAAGAAAGATGGTGGATATGCTGGTGAACTAAGTTAACGGCAATTTTGTAGACCAATCATGTTAATCCGTCGTGGGACTTAAAATATATGCAGGATTAAAATAAATGACAACAATAATATAGTATGTGAAAAGAATTAAGTGGAATTAAAGTGGTTTAAGCTCCATGAAATATCTGTGAAGAAGTATTGATAAAAATACTCTTTTATATTAGAACCAGCATGTTCAAAATGTGTGCTTTATTATCTAGTCACAAGTGAAAAGCAGTAAGGTAATGGTGAACCATCAAACTACTGATAGGAGAACTGATGAATATTAAGTGCCTCATTAATCAAAATAAAGTAGAAAAGAGAGAAGAGGAGACGTACTATCATTGAGACAAATTGAACAGATTTGAAAATGGCATATGCAAACACAGGTATTTCAGTGGTTATAGAAAATAAATAGTTATTTTTGTGTCTTGCTTAAGAAATGTGTCTAGCCCAAGATTGTGAAGATATCATATCACATTTTTTTCTTTAGCTTTCACATTTAAGCCTAAGATCCATTTTGAACAAAATTGTTTCAGGCAAGGGCCAAAATTTATATATTTTTTCCATATATGTAGCCAGTTGACCCAGTACCATTGAAAGACAAATTTTTACACACTGAATTTCTATATGGTCAATTGATTTATGACATAATAAATATGCATAAATATACATATATATGTGCACATAAGTATGTGCTTTATGTCACATGAGACTGCAGTACAGCAGATAATGTACTATCTTTTCAGTAAATGGTGCTGCAGCATTGAGTATGAGGGAACATGTGAATCTTGACCTCTCAAAACACACCAAAATAATCTTAACTGGACTGTCAGTCTAATTTTGAAAGAGAAAACTAGGGTGCTTAAAGGAAAACAAAAGGATATCTTCATTACCTTGGATTAGGTAAATATTTTTTAAACAGGAAAGAAAACCTTATAATATAAAGAAAAATATACTTTACTAAGATTACATTAAAATTGAGAATTTCCTTTCTTCAACAGTCATTATTTTAAAAACAATAAAGGTGAAATCTAGAGGGGAAGAAGTTATTTTCAGTACACACTTTCAATAAGGGACTCATACCAGAAAAATATAAATAAATCCTACAAATCAATAAGAAAAATTCCATCAACCTAGCAGAAAATGTACAAATGACTTAGAAATCTCAAAGAGGGTAACCACATAGCCAATAAGCATATGAAAAAATTACCAACACCACCACTTATTCAGAGAATGCAACTTAGAACTATAATAAATTATTGCTATGTATCCATCAGAAGACTGGTATTTTAAAAGACTAACAATATCAAGTGGCGCTGTTGGGGCAACTGGTCAGTCATCCAGTGCTGTTAGGAGTATAGACTGGCATCCTGGAGACCAGCTTGACATGAAGTACTATACCTGAATACTTGCACAACCTAAGAGCCACATTTCCACTCCAAAGATATATTCATCAGAAATGCATACAGTGTAACTATTATATATAGGGTGAGAAAACAACAAGGTCCTATTGTATAGCACAGGGAACTACATTTAATATCCAGTGATAAGCCATAATGGAAAAGAATATGAAAAAGTAAATATATATACATATGTATAACTATATCACTTTGTTTGCAGGATGAATTAACTCAACATTGTAAATCCAACTATGCTTCAATAAAATTTAAAAACAAAGAGAAATGTATACAAATGTGCATAAGAATGTATGTAAAATAATATGCATAGCAGAGGAATTCCTAAGCTCAAAAACTGAAAATAAACATGTCAATATTAGCACCAAGAAATAAATGATAATATACATATAAAATGAAACACCATACAGCAATGAAAAAGAACAAACTACTGCTACATACAGAAACTGGAATGAATTGCATAGCTAATATTGAGCTAAAGGAATCAGACTGAAAAAATTTATATTATATGTCTACCTAGTTAAACTGCAAAAAAAAAAAATAAGCAAAGCTGCTTTATGGTGATGAGAAGGAGAATAAGTATTACTTTTGGAGGGGGAGTGGCAGGGACAGTTTCTGGACTAGTCACAGTTTAAAATTTCTTGGTGATAATGAATGCATCTACTTTGCAAAATTCAGGTTGCATATTTAATGGTATGCATATGTTTCTTTATGCATAGCATGTTCAACAAAAAGCTGACTTAAAGATCATTTTAGAAATTCAAATAAAATACAATACTTTGAATTTAGATCTTTAAGCAGTAAGGAAACAGGAAACTGTTAAGGAGGTATCCATTTTCCAGACTAATCCTATACCCTGTGGTGAAGGTGAAGGCACCTTTCCCAAAGACATAAGGAACCTGATTATACAACTCAGAAGAACATTATCTTTTGAAGCAACAGACATCAATGCCGGAGCAGGATTCAGAATTTAGATTTTTATTTCATTTTGAAGAATGCAGTAAAGGAAAATCTGAAATAAGAAATCAGTCCTGGTCAGCTCCAACCTGTGTGCACCCTCCAGGGGCAGAGGCCAGGCTCTCATCTATTTGATGTCATTTTCCATGCAACCAGGATGATCAGGCAACTCAAACTTGGCTGAGTGATGTGGGAACAAATTGGGGAATCTGGTTCTAAGATGTGTAAGTCATGCCTTCTGGGCACAAAAAGGGAAAAAAAAAAAACTAGTCAGTTCAGTCCACTTGAATGAGCAAAGCTGCAAGAGCAAGGATGAATCCACTACCTGCAGCTGTCAGAATCGGCCCCTTGATTTTCTTCTCTCCTAGTGCAGAGCACAAAGCCTTAAGGACTGTCTCCATATAAGGAGGCCCCAGAGAGCTCACATTTGGTTGTGAGATTCTGTGCTCATGAATCACAAGCTCTCCTTACAGAAACAGCATCAAGTTCTCTGTTAATCTCTGGATTATGTATGTAGGCAGAGCTGAGGCATGTAATAAGCAATGTACAGAAGAGCAGAAAGTCTTATAGAACCTGGGGAGCACTGAGACTTGAAAAAAAGATCCCATTTGTGAGTGCTTGCCTGGATTGTCTCATATAGATCCTGCTGTGGGTAAGTAAGTATTACTGTTATCATTTTATAGATGGTCCAGTGGAAGCACAGAAAGGCAGAGTAACTCCTCTAAGATCACACAGCCAGCTACAGTAATGGAGCCAAGAGTCAAATCCAGGACCTGTGGTATCCTGCCATTCTATCACTTGTCTATAGTGGAAACAACCATTTTTCTGGCGAAGAACTTTAGTTCCCAAGGCTTCCTAGAAACACTTGGGTGGGACAGGTAGTAACAAGGATCAAGGAGTAGAAACAATAGGCTGAATTATCTAAGTCCAAGCCAAGCTGGGCTATGGCTGCAGCTATATATATATTTTTTTTTCACCCATCTTTTTTTTTTAATTGAAGGATAATTGCTTTACTGAATTTTGTTATTTTCTGTCAAACCTCAAAATGAATCAGCCATAGGTATAAATATATACCCTCCCTTTTGAACCTCCTCCCATCCCCACCCCTCATCCCACTCATCAATATGTAAACCAAGATTTCCTCCTGGATTTTCTAAGAATATCCATGGCTTTTGAGATCAGGTTCTTGAAAACCATTTCAGCAATGAGAGAAGCCAAATCTGCTCTTGGGTATCCTCTTCACAAAACTATGCCTTTATTGAATGACTACAGTATCGCTGCTGCTGCTGCTGCTGCTGCTGCTGCTAAGTCACTTCAGTCGTGTCCGACTCTGTGCGACCCCATAGACGGCAGCCCACCAGGCTCCCCCGTCCCTGGGATTCTCCAGGCAAGAACACTGGAGTGGGTTGCTGTTTCCTTCTCCAAAGCATAAATGTGAAAAGTGAAAGTGAAGTCGCTCAGTCGTGTCCGACTCTAGCATTGTATTAAAACAGAATATGAATGCAGGACTTGAGGACTTTAACATCTATGTATACCAAACTTCTCTAGAGTCTTGGGTATGAATTTGGCTATAACATTGTTTAATTAAATTTAAAACACACACACAAAAACCTTATGTATGCTACTGGTAATACATGTGTTCTCTACACTCATCAAAATTTCTGAATTCACTTCTTATTTGTTCCGAAATTTACTTTGAGTGTCTAACTTGCTCTCATATCTAGTGCCAGTTCTTCATAACAGTGGGGATATTAATGCCACGCTTCTGATGCCCCCAAAGCAGCAAGTCCTCCAGGGGCCACAAGAGGTCCCAGCTACATTTTAATGTGACACTGTAGTGTGATTACTGAGATGTGGGCAGAAGATTTCCAAGCCAGGATAATACTTTATCATTTGGACACCAAGGATCATGCTTCTGCATCTCATGGATTATTCCTGGTTCAACTTTCTTCTCCAAGTTTGTCTCATGTCTGTGGGGCTAGGTTAGATTAAGGACTGATGCTACCCCTCCACCTTCATCCTCAGCTATGTGTGTGTGTGCTTAGTCACTGCTGTGTCTGACTTTTTGCAACCCCATGAAGTATAACATCCCAGAATCCTTTGTCCATGGGATTCTCCAGGCAAGAATATAGGAGTGGGTTGCCATGCCCTCCTCCAAGGGATCTTCCCAACCCAGGGATCGAACCTACCCTATCTTTGTCCTCAGTTACTTACATATAACTGCACCCCCCCC
>SJYC01021004.1:0-173630 GCA_006408675.1 Madoqua kirkii
GCTGCTGCTGCTGCTGCTGCTGCTGCTAAGTCACTTCAGTCGTGTCCGACTCTGTGCGACCCCATAGACGGCAGCCCACCAGGCTCCCCCGTCCCTGGGATTCTCCAGGCAAGAACACTGGAGTGGGTTGCTGTTTCCTTCTCCAAAGCATAAATGTGAAAAGTGAAAGTGAAGTCGCTCAGTCGTGTCCGACTCTAGCATTGTATTAAAACAGAATATGAATGCAGGACTTGAGGACTTTAACATCTATGTATACCAAACTTCTCTAGAGTCTTGGGTATGAATTTGGCTATAACATTGTTTAATTAAATTTAAAACACACACACAAAAACCTTATGTATGCTACTGGTAATACATGTGTTCTCTACACTCATCAAAATTTCTGAATTCACTTCTTATTTGTTCCGAAATTTACTTTGAGTGTCTAACTTGCTCTCATATCTAGTGCCAGTTCTTCATAACAGTGGGGATATTAATGCCACGCTTCTGATGCCCCCAAAGCAGCAAGTCCTCCAGGGGCCACAAGAGGTCCCAGCTACATTTTAATGTGACACTGTAGTGTGATTACTGAGATGTGGGCAGAAGATTTCCAAGCCAGGATAATACTTTATCATTTGGACACCAAGGATCATGCTTCTGCATCTCATGGATTATTCCTGGTTCAACTTTCTTCTCCAAGTTTGTCTCATGTCTGTGGGGCTAGGTTAGATTAAGGACTGATGCTACCCCTCCACCTTCATCCTCAGCTATGTGTGTGTGTGCTTAGTCACTGCTGTGTCTGACTTTTTGCAACCCCATGAAGTATAACATCCCAGAATCCTTTGTCCATGGGATTCTCCAGGCAAGAATATAGGAGTGGGTT
This sequence comes from Madoqua kirkii, assembly GCA_006408675.1. Classification (NCBI taxonomy): domain Eukaryota; kingdom Metazoa; phylum Chordata; class Mammalia; order Artiodactyla; family Bovidae; genus Madoqua; species Madoqua kirkii. The sequence continues at coordinate 863 of SJYC01021004.1, forward strand.
GCCATGCCCTCCTCCAAGGGATCTTCCCAACCCAGGGATCGAACCTACCCTATCTTTGTCCTCAGTTACTTACATATAACTGCACCCCCCCCACACACACACATAGGCTATGTCCCCTTTGGGTATCAACTAAAGCACTAGAGACCTGAGGGGTCACCTCTTCCACCAGTTAGTTATGTATGTGTGTTTATTTGTTCTTCAACAAATATTTTATGAGTTCCAACCTTGTAGGGACTTAAACCCTTCAAATACTTTTCATTTATGAGTAGACATATTTCAGCCTGTGGAACTACATGTTTTGGACTAACTAGGACCTCTGCTGTATCAAATTTTAAGTAGAAATTTCAACATACAATATAGAAAGTACAAAGTAGTTTGTATTTATTCAAAACAAAAATAATACTTTATTGGATACATTATAATAAAATCTATATTACTAATATATAATAGCAACCTTCTGTTTTCTGACATCTCCAAATAAATGATGAATATTATTAAGACATGAGTCATGTCCTGCCTGGTTGTAACTCTGCTTATCATGTCTGCAATATTGGTAGGAACTCAATAAATGTGTGTGGATTTGAATAGGCTTCCTCCAGGAGAGTAGAGATAAAGCCTAAACTTGAAAAGGCTCTTAAGATTCAAATAAAACCCGAAACATGTTAGTCTTCATCTGAAATCTAAAGCGCTTTCTTTAATCTGTATTAGTGCATTTCCTAATTCTAACATAAGAATATCAATGAAAACCTTGCTAAAACCAGAGCAAAGAAGAGAACTTATTGACTGTAGAATATCAAAGGTACACTGATGCTTATGGCTCTGTGTATTGTAGCTGGGACTTGAGCCACAATTTTTCCAATTTGAGAAATGCAAGAAATGGATCACTTTTCGTAAATGGCATGTGAGGCTACCCCTCCAACACACACATACATCTAGGTGACACAATGACTCCATACACAAACCCTTCAAAACCATACAGCTTGGTTACTCAGAGAACCACAGAATTCTGTTAATGCTGATGAGAAGCCCTCTTGTCAGGAACCCCATCTCTGCTGCTTTGAGGGTTCTCTCCAAATATACGAGAATAAAAAAATCTTTACTGGAAGAACAAGGCGAAGGAGCCAGTCTTGCTTCCATCCTAGACCTACTCATTGTGGAGGATCCAAGAACACACACCCAGACTCACACTACAAGATGCGTTTGTGCATCATTGTTTTCTTAAGGACAAAGAACAACGATCCAGGAACAACCACGAGGGCAGAGGAAGAATCCATGAAGCTGTGTGTAAGAAGCTTAACATTTTACAGTTTGTAATGGCTCCTGAATTTTAGGAAGCTGATCAAAAGTGTTCTGCAGAGAGACCCCAGCAGCATCCAATGAGTGGTAGCATCTGTCTGGAGACTTGCTTAAGATGGATATCCCCTGGACCACTAATGAGCACCTAATGAGTCTATGGACTTTCAATGTGATAACCCGGCTTTCTAGGGAAATCCAGTGTGACAACCTGAAGGCACAGGATGAATGGTGAAGGCCCTAATCAGTCTTAAGAACTCAGCAAAAGTGATTTGGAAGGCAGTCATTTGAGAGGACTGCTAGGCGGAAGTAGTGTCTGCATGTTACGGGAGATAATTAAATCTGTTTTAAACAGCTGTAAGAATAAAGAGATGCAATTCACTGCATAATTTAAGACTTTTAAATTAAATCTGAGGCAGGGGACTAAAATTAAAAACTTTGATCCGTATCTCATTGTTTTAATACTTCAATTTACATACAAAGACTGGAACTTAATAAGGAAAATTCATGATTATAACTTCTTCTGTGAGATTTAACTTGGAAATGTGAAGGCTGTGTCCTCATTAAATGGATTTCAATGAGCTGTAATTTCACATACATCGAAAGACTTACAGCCACATAAAAGTAACCACAGTGTAATAACACCTCATAAATTTTGCAGAATGCTGCTTGCCATCAGATGGTAGAAAAGATGACTTTTGATAATTGTGTAAGTGAGTGTGTGTGTGTGTGTGTGTGTGTGTATAAGAGAGAGAGAGAGAGAAACTCATCTGTTGAACTGATAAAGGGAGCTGACCTACTTTTTCATTTGGAGAAAGAGTTGGCGTGAAGAGTTTGCAGGAAGTGTTAAGTCCAGGCAGGTATGCATCACTTTCTAAGCCAGCCCAGATCTGACTCAGAAGATTCAGCTGTTTTCCTCTTCTGCACAAAGGAATGGAAGCTGATTTCAATGAGCCATGGAGATTTAAGAGGCTCTCTCATGTATTATTCCTTACTCCATGCAGCTTTATTCTCTTCAACTCTAAGCAAGGTAATTGAGCCACTTCATTTCTTCTCCCTTGTTGCTTTGGGTTAAATAGGAAAGAAGGAAATGAGGCAGGCAGTATAGATTGTCTTTAGCCAGAGGCCTCATGCCTGAAGTTCGGTTGAATTCAGGTTAGCCACTCTAAGGTTCTGCTTTTCTTTTCCCTCAGTACCGGTTCCACATGCATTGGTGTATTTCTGTCCTTTAAGGTTTCAGAGATTAGGTGTTTGCAAAGCACTTCAGTCTGGCTTGACAAGCAAAGAGAGATACTTGGTTCAGTACTGAGAGTTTCAGTAGAGTGAACATCCAAGGGCCAGAGTCATAAAATTGTCTTCAGTTTGGATTTTCAATCTTTCAACAAGTCTCCTTCAGGCCGTCCACCACAGGAGCCCACCACCCCTCGAATCAGGGCTGACACAATTCTTGCCTAAGTGCATAACTTCCTCAGATTTCTGGCTTTACACTCTCTCATTCATTATTCCATGACTCTCTGTCTTACTAGCTCACTCCTCAGCGTAATCCACCATTCACCTATAATGGAAAATCTCCATCACAGCACTCGTATAAATTCTGCATCTTCACCTAAGAGTGGAGATTATTTCAGCAGCCTGAAGAGATGTTGGAATATTGTGGATGTCCGGTAATGCCAATTGAAAGAATAGTATACTTATCAAAATGGCAGGTTACCCAGTCTAGAAATGACAACTAGAATCATCACCATTCTGCTCATCTTTAATTTATAGGTAAAGGAATTGAGGTCCAATTGTAAAATGCATTTCAGAGGACAGTAAACTGTGTCTTCTAACTTCCAGGTCACCACCTGCCTTCTTTAGGGCACTCTTTCCACATATAATACACCTGTAGACCTCTGTAAAGTCACTGAAATCTCATCAACCTAATAACTTGGGAAAGTGATGAAGTGACATCTGGGGCAAGAAATCATATATCCATTTTATAGGCAGGATCCCATGACTCAAGTCTTATCACCTGATGGCTAAATATAGAAGTTCTGAAAGCTATTTAAAAATGTTGACAGCGTAACATAAAACAGTGTAATAATTCCAGTGCCGCCATTGTGGTGGTAGTTATTGTGTGTGTGTATGTGTATGCCTGTGTGTGTGCGTGCATGCAATATCATTGGTAATATGGTATTCACCAGTGTAAAAACGCTATCTCTGGGTGGCGTGACTATGAGCAATTTGAACTTTCTTTTTCCAAATCTCATCCTCGTTCTACAGTTTCCTCAAAGAATTCATCATAGCTTTTCTCTTTGTTCTTTCTTCTAATAAGGTTAACAGATTTGATATTTTGAAACTAGAAAAGAAACATAGGTTTATTCCTAAAGGAATCTTCCTACTATTCTTTCTTTTAAAATGAAATTGTTCTTATGACATACTTGAATGTTTACTTTTAGAGTGGTTTTTTAAAATCATTCATAACCACTTACACAATGTATATCATTGAGCAGAGTTTTCCTGCCAAAGCCTGCTGGGCTGATTCCTGAGGCCACAATGGCAGCAGATAGTACAGCAGTGCCCTCTACCACCTGAGAAAGGTTTCAAAAGCATGATGGATCAAAGTTCTGATGGCTCTGTACCACAGTGTCTGGATGGAGTAAGGAGGCCTCTGTTTATAGTCATTTATCCACTTATACAAGCCAAATGTTGACTTACAGTATTCTGTTCTATTCAGACAAGCACAGAAGACATAAAAAGGCAGTTTGGAAATTTGCTGTTCATTTAGACACATGGTACTACAGTTTATTTGTAAGTGAGAAGGTAAACTGTTTTGTGATGTTGTAATAGGAAGTTCTTAGTCTGAGCATTAGATCGAGAAGTATCTGGATATTTAGTTAGGTAAGCTCCAGGAATCATAGTCCTCAAAGAAAGGTCTAGCCATCTGTATTTCATCAGAAAGAAAGTAAAGTGCACATCCAGTTAGATTATTTGGTGGGTCCACAATCTGGTCTCTCTGGTATCACTGGCCTTGTCAGACCCCAATTTTTCTGGTGAAATCATAAAACTCCATGGACCACCTTCCATACTGTTGTGAATGTTCTCCCTTAAGGTCAAAGGATCCAAATTCAACGTTGCCTTTACTCTCAGAGAAGCCCGAGGGTCTGCCTGTGCTATTATTGAAAAGCATCTCTGAATAGGCAAGGGGTGGAGGATAATTCTATATTTTGCAATTGTGCCAATATCTAGATATCTTGGAATTATGTATAAAGCTTGGTTTTGAAATTAAAAAGAGGCCCATAGGGCATGCTTCAAACAAGACCACCAGAAAACACTGTCCCAGCTCATCTGTGAGGCAGCCACAGCTTTCAGTAATTTTTGGGGGGGGGCTGCAAAATCACTGCAGATGGTGACTGCAGCCATGAAATTAAAAGACACTTACTCCTTGGAAGAAAAGTTATAACCAACGTAGACAGCATATTCAAAAGCAGAGACATTACTTTGCCGATTAAAGTCTGTCTAGTCAAGGCTATGGTTTTTCCAGTGGTCATGTATGGATGTGAGAGTTGGACAGTGAAGAAGGCTGATCGCCGAAGAATTGCTGCTTTTAAATTGTGGTGTTGGAGAAGACTCTTGAGAGTCCCTTGGACTGCAAGGAGATTGAACCAGTCCATTCTGAAGGAGATCAGCCCTGGGATTTCTTTGGAAGGAATGATGCTAAAGCTGAAACTCCAGTACTTTGGCCACCTCATGTGAAGAGTTGGCTTATTGGAAAAGACTCTGATGCTGGGAGGGATTGAGGGCAGGAGGAGAAGGGGACGACAGAGGATGAGATGGCTGGATGGCATCACCAACTCGATGGACGTGAGTTTGAGTGAACTCCGGGGGTTGGTGATAGACAGGGAGGCCTGGCGTGCTGCGATTCATGGGGTTGCAAAGAGTCGGACATGACTGAGTGAACTGAACTTAACTGAGTGATAATGTTGTTCAAATATTGTGGTCAAAAGAATATTAAAATAACAACAGAAATCTAAGGGCCAGAGTTGGCTATATCCCATCATCATTGTCTGTGTTGCTGCTGCTGCTGCTAAGTCACTTCAGTCATGTCCGACTCTGTGCAGCCTCATAGATGGCAGCCCACTAGGCTCCTCTGTGTCTGGGATTCTCCAGGCAGGAATACTGGAGTGAGTTGCCACTTCCTCCTCCAATCAGTGTCTGTTTTACCTCCTGGTCATTTCCTTGTTACTCAGTCAATATTTAAATGTAACAGTACGGTTAGGGTGTTGCATTTTGTGCTGTTTCTTGAGTCGTGGCCTACTCCACCTCTCCTTTAAAATTTGGTGAAATATTCGTTTCCCCTCCTTTGCTCTTCTCTTTTAATCCTGCAGATCTTCCTCTGCCCCTCATGTCATTTCACCCCTGGGGTAGTCAGTGTTAACAGACTGGGCTGTTTTGATGATCACATTTATGCTCATGCAAACATATACAGACATACAGACTTACAGGACATATAATGTGTTGTCTTCTGCATCTGAAAACAGGTTATACCATAGGTGATTGACTTCAATGCAGTTTTTGCTGCATAAACTTTAAAGCCCCTTCCAAGACTGAATTTTAGTAAAGCCTTTGTCAGGCCTGCCCTTGAGCTTTGCAAGGACCAATCTCTGACAAACGAGTCCAGTTTCTATCTGCAGTGGCTCCCTAATGACTTCCAGAGCGTCTTGGAGTCTCATTTCTGCACCAAGGCTGTCAGCGTTGAGTTACTTTAGCATTTGTTTTCCCATTTTTCTCTAAAGCCCTGTTACAGGAACTGATAAGTTCGCACACCTTTTATTCCTCAGGTTAATCTTGGCCTCATTGCGGCCATTTGATCTATTTGCTTTTCTATTACAGAAGTCAGTGCTGCCCTTGGAGAAACTCCATATGGTTTTCATGTGGCTTTTGGTCCTTCCTTGGGAACTTCTTTTGGCCTAGTATTCTCAGTTATATGTCTATATTAGGGCACCGGACCAAATGCATTATATCTAAAGAAATTTATCTGACAGTATAGATATTTCCCAGCCTAAGTTGTGATTCAGAAATATTGACTTGTCATTTATGAGATTGAATACCTAATAAATACCTCTCAGTGATACACAAGATTTTCCTAATCAGTAACTCAGGTCAATTCAGTCTCCCATTTGTGGCCAAATCTATGCAACCACATGGATAGCAGCACGCCAGGCTTCACTGTCCATCACCAACTCATAGAGCTTGCTCAGACTTATGTTTATTGAGTTGGTGATGCCAGCCAACCACCTCATCCTCTGTTGTTCCCTTCTCCTCCTACCTTCAATCTTTCCCAGTGTCAGGGTCTCTTCTAATGAGTCAGTTCTTCATTATCAGGCAGCCAAAGTATTGGAGTTTCATCTTCAACATCAGTCCTTCCAATGAATATTCAGGACTGATTTCCTTTAGGATGGACTGGTTGGATCTCCTTGCTGTCCAAGAGACTCTCAAGAGTTTTCTCCAACATCACAGTTTAAAAGATTCAATACTTTGGAGCTCAGTTTTCTTTATGGTCCAACTCTCATATCCATACATGACTACTGGAAAAACCATAGCTTTGACTAGATAGATGTTTGTCAGAAAAGTAATGTCTCTGCTTTTTAAAATGCTGTCTAGGTTGGTCATAGCTTTTCTTTAAAGGAGCAATCATCTTTTAATTTCATGACCACAGTCACCATCTGCAGTGGTTTTGGAGCCCAAGAAAATAAAATCTCTCGCTGTTTCCATTGTTTCCCTATCTATTTGCATGAAGTGATAGCACCAGATGCCATGATCTTCATTTTTTGAATGTTGAGTTTTAAGCCAGCTTTTTCACTCTCATCAAGAGGATTTTTTTCACATTCATCAAGAGGATCTTTAGTTCCTCTTTGCTTTCTGCCATAAAGGCGGTACAATCTGCATAGCTCAGATATTACTCTCTGATATTACTGATATTGCTCTCTGCAAACTTGATTCCAGCTTGTGCATCATCCAGTCTGGCATTTCACATGATGTGCTGTGCATATAATTTAAATAAACAGAGTGACAATATACATCCCTGATGTACTCCTTTCCCAATTTGAAGCCAGTCTGTTGTTCCATATCCAAGTCTAACTATTGCTTCTTGACTGCATACAGATTTCTCAGGAGTCAGGTAAGGTGCTATGATATTCCTGTCTCTTTAAGAATGTCCCACAGTTTGTTGGGATCCACACAGTCAAAGGCTTTGGTGTAGACAATGAAGCAAAAGTAGATGCTTTTCTGGAATTCTCTTCCTTTTTTTATGATCTAGCATATGTTCAACATTCAGAAAACTAAGATCATGGCATCTGGTCACATCACTTCATGGCAAATAGATGGAAAACAGTGGAAACAGTGGCAGACTTTATTTTGGGGGCTCCAAATCACTGCAGATGATGACTGCAGCCATGAAATTAAAAGATTCTTATTCTTTGAAAGAAAAGTTATGACCAACCTAGACAGCATGTTAAAAAGCAGAGACATCACTTTGCCAACAAAGGTCCATCTAGTCAAAGCTAATTTTTCCAGTAGTCATGTATGGATGTGAGAGTTGCACTATAAAGAAAATTGAGCACTGAAGAATTGATGCTTTTGAACTGTGGTGTTGGAAAACACTCTTGAGAGTCCTTTGGACTGCAAGGAGATCCAACCAGTCCATCCTAAAGGAAATCAGTCCTTAATATTCATTAGAAGGACTGATGTTGAAGCTGAAACTCCAGTACTTTGGCCACCTGATGCGAAGAGCTGACTCATTGGAATAGACCATGTTGCTGGGAAAGATTGAAGGTGTGAGAAGAAGGGGACAACAGAGGATGAGATGGTTGGATGGCATCACTGACACAATGGACATGAGTTTGAATAAACTCTGGGAGTTGATTATGGGCAGGAAGGCCCGGTGTGCTGCAGTCCATGGGGTTGCAAATAGTTGGACACAACTGAGTGAGTGAACTGAACTGAATGTATGTTGGCAATTTGATGTCTGGTTTCTCTTCCGTTTCTAAATCTAGCTTGAACATCTGGAAGTTCATGATTCATGTCCTGTTGAAGCCTTGTTTGGAGAATTTTGAGCATTATTTTCCTAGTGTGTGAGATGAGTGCAATTGTACAGTAGTCTGAACATTTTTTGGCATTGCCTTTCCTTGGGATTGGAATGAAAACTGACCTTTCCAGTCCTGTGGCACTGCTGAATTTTCCCAATTTGCTGACATAATGAGTGCAGTACTTTCACAGCATCATCTTTTAGGATCTGAAATAGCTCAACTGGAAGACCATCACCTCCACTAGCTTTGTTCATAGGGATGCTTCCTAAGGCCCACTTCACTTCACACTCCAGGATATCTGGCTCCAGGTGAGTGATCACACAGTCATAGTTATCTGGGTCATGAAGATCCTTTTTGTATTAAGTTCTTCTGTGTATTCTTGCCACCTCTTCTTAATATCTTCTGCTTCTATAAGGTCTATATGTTTTCTATCCTTTATTGTGTCCATCTTTGCATGAAATGTTGACTTGGTGTCTCTAATTTTCTAGTCTTCACCATTCTATTGTTTTCTCCTCTTTCTTTGCACTTATCACTTAGGAAGGCTTTCTTATCTCTCCTTGCAATTCTTTGGAACTCTGCATTCAGATGGATATAGCCTTCTTTTTCTCATTTGCCTTTCATTTCTCTTCTTTTCTCAGTTATTTGTAAGGCCTCTTCAGACAACCATTTCGTCTTTTTGCATTTCTTTTTCTTGGGGATGCTTTTGATCACCACCTCCTGTGCAATGTCATCAACCTCCGTCCATAGTTTTTCAGGCACTCTGTCTATCAGATCTAGTCTTGTGAATCTATTTGTCACTTCCACTGTATAATCGTAAGGGATTTGATTTGGGTCATACTTGAATGATCTAGTGGTTTTCCCCTACTTTCTTCAATTTAAATCCTAATTTTGCAATAGGGAATTCATGATCTGCACCACAGTCAGCTCCCTGTCTTGTTTTTGCTGACTGTATAGAGCTTCTCCGTCTTCAGCTGCAAAGAATGTAATCAATCTGATTTCGGTATTGGCCATTTGGTGACATCCATGTGTAGAGTCATCTCTTGTGTTGTTGGAAAAGGGTGTTTGCTATGATCAGTGCATTCTCTTGGAAAAACTCTGTTAGCCTTTGCCTTGCATTATTTTGTACTTCAAGGGCAAACTTGTCTATTACTCAAGGTATCTCTCAGTTACCTACTTTTACATTCCAGTCCTTCATAATGAAAAGGACATCTTGTTTTTGTATTAATTCTAGATGGTCTTGTAGGTTCTACAGAACCGTTCAACTTCTTTGGCATTATCAGATGTGGCATAGACTTGGATTACCATGATTTTGAATGATTTGCCTTAGAAACAAACAGATGGTTCTGTCAGTTTTGAGATGGCACATAAATACTGCATTTCAGACTCTCTTGTTGGCTATGAGGGCTACTTCATTTCTTCTAAAGGATTCTTGCCCACAGTAGTAGATATAATGGTCATCTGAGTTAAATTCACCCATTCCAGTCCGTTTTAGTTTCCTGATTCCTAGAATGTCGATGTTTACTCTTAACATCACCTGTTTGACCACTTCCAATCTACCTTGGTTCATGGACCTTGATTCACGGGCATCCCTCTTAGTTGGTAAAGAATCCACTTGCAATGCAGAAGAGCCTGGTTCTATTCCTGGGTTGGGAAGATCTGCTGGAGAAGGAATAGGATACCCTCTCCAGTAATCTGAGATTGGAATGAAAACTGATCTATATAGTCCATGGGGTTGCAAAGAGTTGGACATGAATAAGCGACTTTTACATGGACCTAATATTCCAGATTTCTATGCAATATTGTTCTTTACAACACTGGACTTTATTTCCATCATCAGTCACATCCACGACTGGGCATTGTTTTTGCTTTGGCTCTGTCTCTGTTCTTTCTGAAGTATTTCTCTACTCTTCTTCGGTAGCATATTGGGCACCTACTGACCTGGGAAGTTCATCTTTCAGTGTCCTATCTCTTTCTCCTTTTTATACAATTCATGGGGTTCTTAAGGCAAAAATACTGAAGTGATTTGCTGTTCCCTTCTCCAGTGGACCACATTTTGTCAGAACTCTCCACCATGACCCATCTGTCTTGGGTGACCCTACATGACATGGCTCATAATTTCATTGAGCTGGACAAGGCTGTCATCCATGTGATCAGTTTGGTTAGTTTTTTGTGATTGTGGTTTATGAATACCTATTGTTTATTGTCTGTCTTCTTTACAGCTTAAACATGATACTGCTTCATCAGAGGGAAGACATAAAGATGGTGTATGTAGTTCACAACAACCCATGTTTCCACTTATAAGCAAAAATATTGTCAGAGAGGAAATGGTCAATGCTAGGAACTGAATCTAACAAGAAAAGAAAGTGAAGCTTGCCTTTGTTATCACATCTCTCTCTCTGAAAGATGTCACAAATAAATTCCAATTAAAGAAACTCCTGGAGAACTGTTTTGCAGAGATAAGTTAAACCACAGGTCATCTTAGGCCTGTTTGAGCCTCTCTTAGCTGTGGGACTTCTGGCATCTCATTTAACCAGTCCATGCTCCAGTCTCCTGGTGTCACAGATAGAAATTGCATCTGCCCTAGCTATCTCCCAGAGTCCCAACAGCCAAACAAACAAGTTAGAAATGTACAGTGTTCATGGGTTTTTTTTTTTTGCAAAATTTTGAAATTTATTAAATGGAAAAGAATCATCTGTGTTAGGTCCTGAGACTGCGGCCAGCCCTTAAGGACACATCTCAGCTCTTTCTACAAGCTACTCTCATATTATCCAGCCACTTGTTTTCCCAGAGAACTAACCTTGACTGAGTGTATTGTGGGACTTTTGTGATTGTGCATCAGTCACTACCGTGAGTTTCGTTCTTCCATTCCTGACTCTGTTAGCTCACCCTTACCACTCAGAATCCTAAAACATACTGGGAAACTTGGACTATTATGCCAAGGTGTGATAGGAATGGCATCAGCTTGTGCTATACTACATTCATCTTCAGATGAATTCAATCACAAGAAAACCTAATGTTCAACAGTCTGAACTAGTGTTCCTTAACCTTTGGTGCAACCCAGCATCAGTTGGGAAGCTCCTCAGGCCACAGCAGGATCGAGCATCCTCCCCAGAGGCCCCAAACCAGGAGGTGGGCTTGGATGTGAACTGGGTATCGGATTTTTTTTCTTTTAATTTCTATAAGAGGTGTTGTTATCAAAGACTGAGATTCACTGATTTCAAAACCAGTAAACTATGGGAATTAATTTTGGCAGGAAGGTGAATGCAATTTCCTGTTGCAGCTCATATATCAATCTGCCTATCATCTACCTTGAACTATCCCCTAATTGGCTTCCTGGAATACTCGGGCCTTCTTCCAGCGCATTCTCCATGTTGTAGCCAGAGTGATCATTTTGAATTAAAAATATTATCCTATCATCTTCCCTCAAACTCTGACTTCAATCACTTTGAGTTCTTCCCATTGCTCTTAAGAGAAATATTGAAGTCAGAAACTTGGCCCACAAGTCCTGGAATGGCATTGTCTCCCATCCAGTCTAATTTCACACGTTCCTACTGTGTCTGTATCATCAGCTTCCTTTAACCGTACCACCGTCTTCTGCCACAGGGCCCTTGCACATCCAGTTCCCTCTGTCCCCCATTGCCTGGACTCCTCACCTCCATATCACCTCTCATGTCCTTTGTTTGGTTAATTTCTTTTCTTCGGGCCTTCTCAGCTCAGGTATCACTCCTTCTGGGTAGCCTTTCTTGAAGTTCTCATTTGGGTCAAATTTTCAACTCTCCACCTCTCCCTACTGAACAAGCTTACTATACAAGCTTATAGCACCATGGATCTCTCTTTCACATCATCCTCTAGAATAACGTTTTATTTGCATGATTATTGAAGTCTGTTTATCTCACTAGTAGTCTCTTTGCTCAAGAAAGTGGGGACCACATCTATTTTGTTTGGTTAATTATAATTTCTTGGCATAATTTTCCACATTTAAGGCCTGACACAATGAAGACACCTAAAAATATCTGTCAGCTGGCTGAATGAATGAATGACTAGAAAGCCTATTAAAGCAAGGCAGGCATGCTAATCAAATGGTGACCTAGGACGTAGGCATTCTTTTCTTTGCCCTGTTTCTTGTTCTCTGAAAGGAATTGGTATCCCTGCCTGAGATGGAAATAGCAGTCCAAGAAAGTTAGAGGTTGATGACAGTAAGCCCCAAAGTGACGCAGCTACAGCTGTGTTAGGCTTCCCAAGCACCTGAGTGCCCCTGAAAGCACAAGATCCAGTGTGCTTGACCCAAGTGGGCAAAACAGCAACAGCAGGGATGAATCACCTGTTAGACTAGGCCCCTGGATTCTCTCAGCACGTACTGCAAAGTACTAAGAGGTCTGCACCCGCCCACATCAAAGGCCCTGGGGACTTCATGTTTGATTGAGGGATCCCATGTCTTTATCCACGGGAGCTCTCAGATGTGTGGTAACCTAATATACTTATATCTATATATCTGTATCTCCATCCTTGTTCAGTTTAGTTCAGTTCAGTCACTCAGTCATGTCCGACTCTTTTACAACTGCATGAACTGCAGCATGCCAGGCCTCCCTGTCCATCACCAACTCCCGGAGTTTACCCAAACTCATATCCATTGAGTCGGTGATGCCATCCAACCATCTCATCCTCTGTCGTCTCCTTCTCCTCCTGCCTGTCTTTCCCAGCATCAGGGTCTTTTCAAAGGAGAGTCAGCTCTTCGCATCAAGTGGCCAAAGTATTGGAGTTTCAGCTTCAACATCAGTCGTTCCAATGAACACCCAGAACTGATCTCCTTTAGGATGAACTGGTTGGATCTCCTTGTAGTCCAAGAGACTCTCAAGAGTCTTCTCCAGCACCACAGTTCAAAAGCATCAATCCTTTGGTGCTCAGCTTTCTTTATAGTCCAACTCTCACATCCATACATGACCACTGGAAAAACCGTAGCCTTGACTAGACGGACCTTCCACCCTTGTACCTGACTTTATACTCTCAAAGCCTGGCCCCTCTGCTCTAATGGCAGCCCTATTGGTGCACTAACCCCAGTGCTGTGTAGCTCCCTCATTTCCCCTGTGATCCAAACAGGGAGCATTGTCAGCAGCTCTAGAGAACCAGGAATGCTATCAGGCTGTCAGACAGTAGATGTCCAGGAGGCAGAGCTTGGGAGAAGCTTCAAGTAACTGACAAGAAGTCTAAGTCCAGGTCCACAGGAGAGTGATGAACACCAGACAGAGAGACCAAGGCAAGGTAGACTTCACCTGAGACAGCCAGAGCTGTACTTGCCCCAGTCACATATGTAGCTGCTCTCTCTCTCAGCAGATACTGAAGTGGAATCAGCAGAGACACGAATCTCCCTTCTCTCTTCTTGCAGTTGGTAACCCTACCTTATGGCCATTCTTATCTCCAGAAAGAACCCTGTAACTTTCTTTCCCTCCCTGTCTCTCAACCTCTTTCTTTCTCAGAATCCATATTGCTAGTTTCATCCCATAGATAATCCGGTTAACCCTAGCTACTTCTGGTTTTTCCCTGAGACACTTATCCCGCCCAAAATGTAGTAGATTTTAATATGGGTTCTTCCTCCATGCCCAGCCTAGGGTTGGCTAGCAGCAGCTCCGTTGAAAATCCAGAAAACCTGGGAGGAAACGGACCAGAAGCAGAATGAGGAACTGGTCAGTCCAGTTTGGTTGTCCAAGTGAAGGATACGTCAGCAAGCTTGGCTGACATTTGTATTTAATAGCGGAGGGAATTCAGGTAATTGTACAACGTCTGGACTGTGGTTGTCTGTTTTGTAATTTTGAATGGAGTTTCTTTTTTCCCACCCTAGGGGAGATTTGTGCCCATGTACTTATAGAGGGTTAGCTGCCGTGTACACCCTCACACAGTGCTTGGCTGGGCACAGATCAGAAGAGTAGGTCACATAGATTCATAGGATTTGAACTGCTTTCCGTTCCCTGTGAATTAATCTTTTAAATGTCAACATTTTAAACTTGCCCTTTTCGAAAAATATGATACCGTGTGAACCTTACTTAATTGAAAATACATTTCTAGTTCAAAGGTTTTTTGTTTTCTTCCCCATTCTTCCCCAAATGGAGAAAGCTAACAAAACATATACATGCACACATACACACACACACACACACACACACACAACTTGTTAAAGGATGAGTTATCTGTAAAGGATGCGGGATACTGTCAGTTTTTCTAAGAAACTTTGTTCTTTAAGAATCTCAACTAATTCCACAAGCTATTTTTTTTTTTAGCAGGTCTGGGATTTTATAAAGCAGACTTTATCTTCTCCTGCCTACTTGTGGGCAATTTAGAGTCATATGACTTCAGTCAAGCTTTAAAAGGGATATAGCAGATCTTTCATAGCTGCATTTTTTTTACAGTCATTCATTTTGGTATCAAATTGTACAGGGTACTGATTACTCACATGTCTTCTGTAATAACTCTTTGGGTTAAGATAGGAAGACACTAATATGCCCATTTCACAGATTAGGTAACTGAGACCAAAGGAGATTGCTTGACATATGTGAGTCATCCAGCTAGTTAAGGAAATGACAGAATTTGAGCCCAGAGGAGCTAGTAAATGAAATGCAAGTCCAAGGAGAAGGGTTTAAGTCCCAAGGCTGTTTCAGCTAACTAGCTGCAGTCACCTTGAACAAATGGTTAAACCTTCTTTCACTTCAGCTTCCTCATCTGTAAAGTGGACAAACATTGCCCGCTTTTTTCTTCAGACTGAGATTCCATAAAGAATAAAGTGAGATCATTTTGATAGTAGAAAACACTGAAGTATAAAAGAATTAGCCACCATTATCTTAACTATCAGTAGTAATAGGGCTGAGTCCAGTGTCAGGCAAGGTGTCCCCTGTCCTTTCTCCAACACAGTTAGGGAACCAGAAATAAAGACAGAAATATGAGGATCCTGAACACATGGGAAGTGACCCTTGACAGTGTCAGGTAGGCTGAATTTTTAAAACTGTACGTAAACCTTTTACTCATGTGGATGATCAGACTGTAAACAAAGACTTTAGAGGAAATGAATATGAAATTGGAGCTGATAATCAAACAATTTTCCAAACCTTAGAACTTTTGGGAGTCGGTGCCTTTCAGGTTTGGAGAGTATCCATGTTCGTAAACTCCTGTTCCCAGGGAATTTCACAGGGATCCCGTCACACAGACACAGGCTCCCGGCTGCAGGACAGAGTTGAGGCTGCCTTATCCCTGGGCGGGGGCTCTGATAAGCTTCAGCCCTAGAGAAGTAATGCCATGCACTGACCCCCCTTCCTCTGGTGTTGTCTTTCAGGGTGACGTCCAGAGGACACTCATCCAGGTGGACTTTGGGGATGGCATCGCAGTGTCATATGTCAACCTCAGCTCCATGGAAGATGGGATCAAACACGTCTATCACAATGTGGGCATTTTCCGAGTGACCGTGCAGGTGGACAACAGTCTGGGGTCTGACAGCGCCGTCCTGTACTTACATGTAACTTGTATGTTATTACTGTTGTTGGTTTATGACATATCTTACATATTGTGTCCCTTGAAAAGTATAATCCAAAATCAGGTATCTAGAAGAAGCCCCTGAGTTATTGTAGCAGCTGAGGAAAGGAGACTGAGAGAATCAAGTGCAGAGAAAGCAAGAAGGAACCAGGGCGTGCCTGAATGGTCTGGACTCTGGTTTGCTTCAGACTGTTCTCTTGCACCGATTCTGCCTCTTTTAGATGCTTCTTAGAGATGATACTGCTTGTCTGGGCCAAGCCTGAACAACCTGCTGAGCTGGTTGATTTAATACGGATTTGTGAGGTTTTGAGGGGTCAGAGATGTTTGAGAACAATTCAAATTATCACAAGTAATGGGATTTCTCCCTATTGGCTTATTCTTCTCTTTCCTTGTTTTATCTCACTAATAATAATCATGTTAGACTTTTGTTTTCCTTTCTTTTAAGTATGTTTCCTAGACTTGCTCTGTGATGATTTGGTCTTAGAAAGTGGTATAGAGCAAAAAAGGGTAAACAATGTACAGGAAGCTGCATTAAGAAGTAGTTTCAAAAAGTGTTAAAGGTTTTTTCCCCATTGAGTAATTCAGAGGGTTCTTAATGAAACAAAGGTAACTACTAAGCTGTGTTTGGTAAAAAAGGTTTGCTGTGAGTGCCTCTTATGCTAGGGGTATCAGTTCAGTTCAGTTCAGTCGCTTAGTCGTGTCCGACTCTTTTTGACCCCATGAATCCAGCACCCCAGGCCTCCCTGTCCATCACCATCTCCCGGAGTTCACTCAGACCCGCGTCCATCCAGTCAGTGATGCCATCCAGCCATCTCATCCTCTGTTGTCCCCTTCTCTTCCTGCCCCCAATCCCTCCCAGCATCAGAGTCTTTTCCAATGAGTCAACTCTTCGCATGAATTTTTCCTTTCTTTTAAGTATGTTTCCTAGACTTGCTCTGTGATGATTTGGTCTTAGAAAGTGGTATAGAGCAAAAAAGGGTAAACAATGTACAGGAAGCTGCATTAAGAAGTAGTTTCAAAAAGTGTTAAAGGTTTTTTCCCCATTGAGTAATTCAGAGGGTTCTTAATGAAACAAAGGTAACTACTAAGCTGTGTTTGGTAAAAAAGGTTTGCTGTGAGTGCCTCTTATGCTAGGGTGTATCAGTTCAGTTCAGTTCAGTTGCTCAGTTGTGTCCAGCTCTTTGCAGCCCCATGAATCGCAGCACCCCAGGCCTCCTTGTCCATCACCAATTCCCAGAGTTCACTCAAACTCATGTCCATCGAGTCGGTGATGCCATCCAGCCATCTCATCCTCTGTCGTCCCCTTCTCCTCCTGCCCTCAATCTTTCCCAACATCAGGGTCTTTTCAAATGAGTCAGCTCCTTGCATCAGGTGGCCAAAGTACTGAAGTTTCAGCTTCAGCATCAGTCTTTCCAGTGAATACTCAGGACTGATCTCCTTTAGGATGCACTAGTTGGATCTCCCTATAGTCCAAGGGACTCTCAAGAGTCTTCTCTAGAACCACAGTTCAAAAGCATCAGTGCTTCAGTGTACAGCTTTCTTCACAGTCCAACTCTCACATCCATACATGACTGCTGGAAAAACCAAAGAAGGATAGGGGAGCTACTTAATTTGCTGGAGAAATGGTTTACTTTCAAATGAAAGTTAGTCTTTATATGAATGGTGTGTTCAAATTCCAAGTTCTAGGTCAGGAGTGTTAAGGCTGGGCCGTATTCCATACCTCTTACTTGACCTTTGCCCACTGAAGCAAACTGGCTACGCAAGGGACCAAGTCGACTCTCTTTGTTAAGCTTCTGTGGTCCAGCGGGAGGACAGGACAATTTAGTGGTCCCCATGAGATTGCTCGGTACTGAGATTTCCTGCTCTGTCAGTCATTCTTGATCCTCATCTCCTGTACACTCAAGACCCGAGTGCTTTGGGGAAACCCATCCGTCCTTTGAGTTTAAGCAGAGTTCTGCAAGGTGCCGCCTGTGCCAGCGCCACCTCCCCCTTTCAGCTAAGGTTAGTTAGGCTCTTACTGTGTGCCAGGGTTTGTGCTAAACCTAGTCTTTATGTGTTTGACCTTTCTTTTCAGAACAACCCTATCAAGTAGGCACTCCTAGGAAGACTATGTTACAAAGAACTGTGCAGTTCAGAAAGCTTAAGTTGCCCGTTCAGGTTGCAGACCTACTGTCTGTAGGGCCAGGCTTCAGACTCAGCTCTCCCTGCCTCTGGAATCCTAGCCCCTGGTCACTAGGTTATTATAGGTGCCAGCATAGGCTGGGGGTCAGAGGAAGCCGTCAGCCCTTATTCCCCTGCATATCTTTGTACATCATCCTGAAGGAATATGCAAATGTGGGTTAGAGGCAGGGCATTTCTCCAGCTGTTCAACTACACAGGTTCAAGCTCCCTTCCTGCTGACTGCCGCTCCTGAGCTGTCCTAGACAGTCTTCCTGGAGTTGCTGCTTACTGAGAGGTAAACCTTCTCTATATTTCAGTATTTATGGGGGCACAAGTGATAATATGCTAGGAGTAATTCTAAAATATTTAAAAGTGAAGTGAAAGTCACTCAGCCACATCCGACTCTTTGCGACTCCATGGACTCTACAGTCCATGAAATTCTCCAGGCAAGAATCCTGGAGTGGGTAGCCATTCCCTTCTCCAGGGGATCTTCCCAGCCAGGTCTCTTGCATTGTAGGCAGATTCTTTATCAGCTGAGCCACCAGGGAAGCCCAAAATATTTTAAAACTACCACACAAACCTTTGTTAATAGTAACCAAAATAAATTGCCACACAAATGACAGCTGAGAATGGTTGTGCCTGGCAGTTATCATTGCACACAGCTTATTCTTTGAGGTTTTGTTAGAGATCTACTCTCCTGAAGAATCACACTTATTATATTCTATACCCCATATATGCGTCAAACATCCCTGGACTCTAACCATGTGTCAATAATGATTTAAAATTCAGCAGCAGCTTGCCATCTCAGTTTCTCAGGGTCTCCCATAGTCAACCACAGCTTCCTGCCCCGATCTGCCCCTGTGGACTCTCCATCACCCTACATACCGTCATATCCCACGAGGGAACCTCCCTCTCCTGCTCTCTCCTGAGCTTACTGAATCCTAGAAAGGAAAAGACCACGTTCGCCTCTGCTCCAGATGAAGGGTTGCGGAGGCCAAGATTTCTGGAAGAAACAAGCTGTTTTTTCACTTGCAATTTCTTTTCATCTCATTAGGCTGATTGAATGGCTTGAGTGATTTGACCTCAGCCTCAGAAGCAGATGATCTGTGATGGAAAGTGTTGTGTTCTGATTCTAATTTTATCAGACTCATCTTGGGTCGAGTGATTGAATAAGCAGGACTCATATCAGGGGACCCCTTTCTAATCCTGTCTTGGGGATAAAAATTAACCTTTGTACTAACTGTATGAAAGCAAGATTATGTTTTAAGTTTCCATTTTCTCACATAGATTTAAAAAACACAATATGAGCAGAACCAGCAGGTTCTAACAGCTTTGCTAGGGCTTCTCTCCTAGAGGACCCGTTGTGTTTTACCATATGTATGAACATTTTTAGGGCTTCCCAGGTGGCACTGAAGATAAAGAACCTGCCTGCCAATGCGGGAGACATAGAGGCATGGGTTCATCCCTGTGCGGGAGGACTCCCCTGGAGGAGCGCATGGCAACCCACCCCACTATTCTTGCCTGGAGAATTCCATGGACAGAGGAGCCTGACGGGCTATAGCCCATAGGACTGCAAGGATTTATATACACCTAAAGCGACTTAGCATTCATGCATGAACATCTGTGTTTATCCTCACACATCTACCATCTTGGGCAACATTTGGCCTTTCTTTCAGATGGTAAAAGCAAAGATTAGAAAAGGACTGTGATTTGACACTGTTTTATACTAAGAGGAAGTCGTGATAAAATCATAATTGACTTCCATTCCCCCAGATCTGAAATGTGGAGGTAGCATGGCGGTTTGAGTGCCACAGTGGCAGAAGGGATGTATGGCTTTGTAGGAGAAACAGAAGCGAGCACTTCACAAGCTGGCCCTTGTTATGCAGAGATGCCGGCCTGAACTCCTGGCCAAGTCACTGCATTGCTTTGAAGCTAGGTTTTCTCCTCCATTACATAAGGAATGCACGTCTTATTTCCCAAAGGTTCCATAAAGCATCTTATGCTGTGCCCTGCCAACTGGCCAAGCTTGATTTTCCATTACGATGCAGCAGGTGCATTAGTACTTACTAGGTTCTGAGCAAAAGCTCAGTTCAGCTCCCCTAGCCTGCCCTCTACCCCCTCACCCAGCCCTCCTCCCCTGTACCCAGGGCTCTTCCTAAAAGCCGCACAGACTGTGTGGGTACATACACTACCTCTTTTATTCTAAACCAAGGGTTCTTAAGTACTGGTTTGCAAAGGTCATCGGAAGCAAGTGGAGATGATGTTCTTGCTGTAACGTAGGGCTGGGCGGCTCTCTGGGGGCAGCCGGGTAATCTGCTATATCCTGACAGCGGAGAACCCCTTGGGGAATGCATTCACTGTTCTCTGCTACCTTGCAAACTAATGAGACCTGGGATGCAGCCAGATTTGCCTTCAGCTGCATGGGACTGAAAATTTAGAGGACATGCAAATTTCTGTTCAGAAAGCTGCTGTCTCTCAGCCAGTCTTGCATTAAAAAAAAAAATCACTGAAGATTTTGCAAACTTGCAGAATAGGAGGTGGAAAAAAGGTGAAGAGGGGGTTTTCAATACTTCCTGAACCTCTCTCCTCAACCACTCTGTTACCAAGATGTCCTTTACAGATATCTCTCTGTCCCCAGCTTAGGGTAAAGTGATCAGTCCTTGAAAACCTTTGTAGCTTTGTTGTTATCACATGGTCATTTTATTAGCCAGAGAATGTCAGACCTAGGCTTTGTAAGATGTGGTTAAGGAGCCCTCTGCCCTGAAATCAAATGATAAAAATGTAGTGCCCTGGTCCCCTTCCCAGACCTACCGGACTAGAATTCTGGAAGTGTGGCGTCAATCTGAGAGCTAAGTCCTGCACATTTGTATGAACAGATAATGTGTGTGTGTGTGTGTGTGTGTGTGTGTGTGTGTGTGAGTATGTATGTATATATTTGCAAGAAGGAAGTTATAGGAACACACGTGGACATTCTTCAGGGCCTAAAGTGGCAGCTGCGATGTACTCTGCCTTCAACAGCTGAGTATGAGCCTCAAGCCCAAGGAAGTTTAAGATACTCTGTTGTAGGATCTTATCTTCACACTTTGAGTTTCTTTTGTTTCTTCTATTAGATATTTTTTTAATGTTTCAGGTTTGGTTTAGTTGTTAAGTTGTGACGCACTCTTGTCCCACAGTCTGTAGCCTGCCAGGCTCCTCTGTCTGTGAGATCACCCAGGCAAGAATACTGGAATGGGTTGCCATTCTTTCTCCAGGGGATCGTCCCAACCCAGGGACTGGACCTGTGTCTCCTACACTGGCAGGCAGATTCTTTACCACTGAGCCACCAGGGAAGCCCAGCATTTCAGACAAACAGCAATATGACATGTAGGTCTTCAGAACAAATGCTAGAGGCAGGTCAGAGTGATCAGCATGTGTGCACACATGTGGGTGCACACCAGCATGTGGTGCACACATACAAACACACACAGTCACTTGCACCGTGTAGCACAGGAAGACCGAACAAGAGAAGGGAAACATTCCCACGCAATTTTCCCTTCTCCCAGCCATATTGAGAATATTCATAAAGAATAATACAGCGCCACCTGCTGTCCATGCTGTGTATTGCGTGCACCTGTCCGAGGAAGCGGTATCTGTTGGCCTGTTCCGCTCTCAGCTGAGTGTGGCTAGCCAGCCAGAGGCTTCCAGGGGTTAGACTTTCACTTCCAAGGTTCCGTTAGGGCAGATGCCTCTGTGCAGAAAAATGAGAGCTGAAAGCTCAGCTTTGAAGCAACAGGAATCAGGTATATTAAACAGATAAGAAACAAGATGACTTAGCTACCTGAGAGCTAAATGCCACACACCTGTATGAACAGATGATGTGTGTGCGTGTGTGTGCATGTGTGTGTATGTCTATAAATGCAAGATGAAAGTTATACAAACACACATGGACGTTCTTCAGCACCTAAAGTACCTGCTCAGAGTCCTGAATGCCAGTCAGACCTCATTTGCTCTTGCTCCTTGCCTGTGTCTCCTGCTATCCTCACACCTGACAGGCCACCTCCTTCTCAAGGTCTGTGCCCTGCCCTTACGTAGAGCTTCCCGAGGAGATGCACGGTGCGCTCAGACATGTTTTTCAGGTGACTGGTCAAATGTCATTGCTTCCGAGAGACTTTGCTTGACCACCATCAAAAATAGCATACTCTCACTAGCCCTGAGCCTTGCAGTCACTGCCTTCCTCAATAATACATAAGCACCATCAAGGGCCAGCTGTCCCAGCACCTAGAGAATGTCTGGCACACAGTAGCACTCAGAAACTACTGAAGGGACGACTATATTTCAGGAACAAGATTCAGCTTTGTCATTAAGAGGACACACAGACATTACCCTTATTTTGACCTTTGGGACTTTAAAAAATTTTGAATGCTCAAGAGAGACCAAGACAAAGCCTTTAAGGATGGAAATGGCTGGTCTCCCTGAGCTTAGCTAGTTCTTGCAGTCTAGCTGACTCACATAACTCTGATTGGGGAGTCAGGAGGAGTGTCACAGAGGAGGGGACAGGTGCCATCACAAAGGTGTGTAAGTAAGGTCCTCAGGTGGGACAGGGCACCTGCTGGAGCACATCACGTGATGAGGGATGGCAGGAGCCGTGCAATAAACAAGAGCCTGTGTAACAAGTATGTCCTGCTGTCTGCAGCATGTCTGAGTCATCAGTAAGTATAATAGCTCTTTTGTTAACATGGGTTTTAGCAAGCATTTGTCAGCTGGCCCAGCTCTGAACTTGAACTGTTTGGGTTCACACCCTGGAGTGGAAGAAGGTGACCTTCCTTTGTTAGTTCATCTCTGCATGGAGCTGATCATCATGCCTACTTCATAAGGTTATTATGAAGATTAAATGAGAACAAGAAGTCGTTCACAGACTATGTGGTACACAGCCACCGCTCAGTAAATGTTACCCTTTTATTATTTCATTGAACAGTTCTGACTTATGATCAACTACTTCTTATCATGTGGCTTGTAAACCAGAAAATTAGTTCTGTTGTCCTGGTCTCCCAGCCTCTAATCTATAAAGAGAGGACAACACACACGAAAGCAGGAACAGGAAATTATGTTTTTGTTCACTTTGTTCTTTGGTTGCTAAGTTGTGTCCAACTCTTTCATACCCTGTTTTGTTCAGTGACCCAGCCAATAACACAGCACCTGCTAGGTCTCAGGACCTGCACACATCTGTGTGTGTGCGCTCAGTCACTTAGTCACGCCCAACTCTTTGCGGCCCCATGGACTACAGCCCACCAGACTCCTCTCTCCATCAGCACACATCTCTGTGTGCTCAGTCACTTAGTCACGCCCAGCTCCTTGCAGCCCCATGGACTGTAGACTCCCCTGTCCATGCAGTTTTCTATATATGTAAAGATGAATATGAAGGACTCTTCCCTCCAAAAGTTTTCAGCCTGTGTTCTCTATCTCACAAATTTTAGATCTCTGTGTGTTAGCTATCTTATTATTATTATATAATGGAAATTTTCATTTTGAGCATGTGAGTAGCATCACTTTCTAGAAATATCACTCTCTCAACAAGTTGGAGGGTGAGAAGGCACATAGTCATTGCTATATATTGCATGAATGTATAATGTGTACTTATACATATGCAAGAAAGAACTTACACAAACACACATATACATCTTTCTGGGCCTTCAAGGCCATTGTGCTCTGTGTCCTGATTATCTCTGAGATCTCATTGTCTTCTACACTTTCCCTCCATTTATTTCTCCATTTTTCACTATTCCTCCAGCATGGAGATCTCCCTTCTCCTCTGAGTCTCTAGACTTGCTCTGCCCTTGCCCTGGATCGTATGTTTTATTCTAAGTGATGGGGCCATCTGGGACTTGGTCCAGCTTCTGTATTACTTTTTAAATCTTTATTTATTTAGTTGTGGCACATGGGATATTTAGTTGTAGCACATGGGATCTCATTCCCCAACCAGGGCTCAAACCTGGGCACCCTGCACTGGGAGTGTGGAGTCTTAGCCACTGGACCACCAGGGAAGTCCCCAGTTTATGTATTATAGAGGGAGGCAGGCTTTGACACACAGAGCAGGAGGGTCGATTAGAATGGGGAAAGGTTTAGTTAAGTTCACTTCAGTTCAGTTGCTCAGTTGTATCCGACTCTTTGTGACCTTATGGATTGCAGTACGCCAGGCCTCCCTGTCCATCATAAACTCCTGGAGTTTACTCAAACTCATGTCCTTTGAGTCAGTGATGCCATCCAAGCAACTCATCCTTTGTTGTCCCCTTCTCCTCCTACCTTCAATCTTTCCCAGCATCAGGGTCTTTTCCAATGAGTTTGTTTTTCACATCAGGTGGCCAAAGTATTGGAGTTTCAGCTTCAGCGTCAGTCCTTCCAATAAATATTTAGAACTGACTTCATTTAGGATGGACTGGCTGGATCTCCTTGCAGTCCAAGGGACTCTCAAGAGTCTTCTCCCACACCACAGTTCAAAAGTATCAATTCTTTGGCATTCAACTTTCTTTATAGTCCAGCTATAAAGAAATGTATGGCTACTGGAAAAACCATAGCTTTGACTAGACAGACCTTTGTTGGCAAAGTAATGTCTCTGCTTTTTAATATGCTGTCTAGGTTGGTCGTAACTTTTCTTCCAAGGAGCAAGCGTCTTTTAATTTCATGGCTACAGTCACCATCTGCAGTGATTTAGGAGCCCCAAAATATAAAGTCTGTCACTGTTTCCATTGCTTCCCCATCTATTTGCCATGAAGTGATGGGGCAGGATGCCATGATCTCAGTTTTCTGAATGTTGAGTTTAAAACCAACTTTTTCACTCTCTTCTTTCACTTTCATCAAGAGGCTCTTTAATTCTTCTTCACTTTCTTCCATAAGGGTTGTGCCATCTAGATATCTGAAGTTATTGGTATTTCTCCTGGCAATCTTGATTCCAGCTTGTGCTTCTTCCAGTCCAGCATTTCTCATGATGTACTCTGCATATAAGTTAAATAAGCAGGGTGAGAACATACAGCCTTGACATACTCTTTTCCTGATTTGGAACCAGTTTTTTGTTCCATTTCCAATTCTAACTGTTGCTTTCTGATCTGCATACAGATTTCTCAGAAGGCAGGCAGGTGGTCTGGTATTCCCATCTCTTTAAGAATTTTCTACAGTTTGTTGTGATCCACACAGTCAAAGGCTTTGGCATAGTCATTAAAGCAGAAGTAGATGTTTTTCTGGAACTCTCTTGCTTTTCTGATGATCCAGCAGATGTTGGCAATTTGATCTCTGGTCCCTCTGCCTTTTCTAAATCCATCTTGAACATCTTAAAGCCTGGCTTGGAGAATTTGCGCATTACTTTGCTAGCATGTAAGATGAGTGCAATTGTGCAGTAGTTTGAGCATTCTTTTGCATTGCCTTTCTTTGAGATTGAAACTAAAACTGAACTTTTCCAGTCCTGTGGCCACTGATGAGTTTTTTTGCTGGCATATCGAGTGCAGCACTTTGACAGCATCATCTTTTAGAGTTTGAAGTAGCTCAACTGGAATTCCATCACCTCCACTAGCTTTGTTCATAGTGATGCTTCCTAAGGCCCACTTGACTCTCATTCCATGATGTCTGGCTCTAGGAGAAAGATTAGAGCCTGTAAAATCCGTGAGAAAGTTCTACTGCTTCAGGTGAGACTGGTGTATAGTGTATGAACCAGGGCAGGATGCAAAGAGCTCTGAGAGAGAATTTGTGAAACCAGATCAGTGGTTTCCTAAATGGATGTGGGCAGCAAAGAAATAGGGAATCAAGACTGACTTTCTGCTTCTGGGTTGTTCCCCTGGATTAACAGTGGTGTTATTCATCAAGTGGAGTATACAGAATGGTGGGGGATGGGGGAGGCAGCGTATTTCATAGGAATATCTGGCTGATAATTGAGTCTGGGAGCTTCCAAAGTGGTGCTAGTGGTAAAGAACCTGCCTGCCAACACAGGAGATGCAAGAGATGTGAGTTCAATCCCTGAGTCGGGAAGACTCCCTGGAGGAGGAAATGGCTGCCCACTACGGAGTTCTTGCCTGGAAAATTCCATGGACAGAGGAGCCTGGCAGATTGCAGTCCATAGGGCTGCAAAGAGTCGGGCATGGCTGAGCACAAATAAACAACTGAATCTGGAGTCAGGAAGGTGGTTTGGAGCCCTAAGCACATGGTTCATAGTTGAAGGTCAGAGTGTGGATGTAATCCCTCAGCAGAAAAGAAGATAGAGGGAGAAAGAGGTCAAAGACTTACTCTAGAAAATACATCATATGGTCAACTAGAAGAGGGGACAATGATTAAAGCAGGTGCAAAGGCCTTAGTACCACTTTCTTCTCCATCTCATGAATACAGGTGGTGGTGGTAGATTTTTGTCACGTTCCCCTCAAAGGAGAATGCATTTTGTCTGGTAACAGTGATTTGAAGAGAAAGTCAGGGGATCTTAGGGTAGGTCTAGTGGTTCTCCAGGAAAAGGATACTGTTGTCTTTGTGGGTTTGTACATCTGGCTAAAGTTTCTGGTCCACTGGGCCTCTGTAGGTAGAATCATCCTCTTTTCAGCTGAGTGCATCCTGAGAACGTGAGGACCACAGAACTCTCTCTCTCTGCCCCTCATGCCTGTCTTTGTCCTGGACAGGCTCAGCTCAGTCCCGCGCTTACCTTACCGGGAGGCTACACAGACACTCACGTAAACACAGTTACACACAAACATACACATTTCCATACACTCACATACATCTTTAAAACCCAATAAAGAATACTAAATAATTACATGTAGAAAGTTTTGGGGATTTGTATAATAGCCATCCCCAACCCCCACCCAACATGGATTCTGGGAGGTTTCTTAGAAACACTTTGCATCTCTCTGTTCCTTTAAGTACTTCATCAATTACTTGTAACTTTTTAAGCTTTTACACAGAAATAACTTGGGCTTTAGACCTGGAAGAAAGATCTGTAAATGGAAAGGATGGAGACACAATTGTTCCCAACATATCCCTTTTCCCCAGAGTAGGGGTGGCACCTGAGCACTTCCTTCTGGGAACACAACAGATGTTTTGGAGGCTTCCAGAAGGAACGTGGATTCAGAGCAGGGAGTGCAAAGCAGAGAGAGCGCTCTTCCCTCTCCACGCCTCCTCTCTCCTCTCTCGCCTCAGGTCCCCTGGAGCATGTACACCTGTCTCTTCCTTTTGTCACCACGAAGAACAAAGAGGTCAACGCAACTGCCGTGCTGTGGCCCAGCCAAGTGGGCACCCTCACTTATGTGTGGTGGTACGGGAACAACACCGAGGTGAGTCGGCTTTCCGGGCAGGGCCTGTGTGGCTCCTCTTGGAGCAATAAAGGGAAAGAAATCACTTATACTAACTCAAGAGTCCAGGAGTTATGGCAGCCTCAGGAATGGCAGGCTCTGAGAGCCTCACTCATCTCTTCAGTATGTCTCTGTCTCTCTCACGCCTACACCCCTGCCTCTTACCCCTGCCTTCCTGTGAGTCAGGGTTCTTCTCCACATGGGCTTTACTCTGCAGTGACCCTCAGCAGCAGCCTGAGCTTTATGTTGTCACAGCTCAGTGGAGCAAAAAGCCATCTTTCCCAAAATTCTAACAGGAGTCCCGGAACAGAGTAATAATCCTGGCCGTGCCTTGGTCACGGTGCTTATGGCAGAAACAGCTATTCAAGTCAACCTTCCTAGATCCGTCTAGAAGAGAAAGGAGGGAATGGCCCTCGAAAGGAGAAGAGACCAGTGGACACCAGACAGACAAGAGCTGCAGATGTTTGTGCAGTCCGCCCCTTGCCCCTTGTTCCCCATTCTGGATCAGACATGCCCGCCCCCTGCCCTATGGCCCCTCCACCCTGTGCCTCCCCAGCCTGGATCAGGAACGGCCCCTTCTTTAGCTCAGCTTCCTGCTTTAAGTTGCTTCCAAACACTTCCTGTGATCCAAAGTCAGCAGCAAGTTCAAAACCAGTGGAGACCTTGGACCTCATGTACCCCGAGCCCTTCATTTTACTGATGAGAAAAGTGAGGAGGACACAGATGAAGTGGCTTCCCCTAGTCTCACTCAGCTACTTTGCAACTGCCGTGCTGTGGCCCAGCCAAGTGGGCACCCTCACTTATGTGTGGTGGTACGGGAACAACACCGAGGTGAGTCGGCTTTCCGGGCAGGGCCTGTGTGGCTCCTCTTGGAGCAATAAAGGGAAAGAAATCACTTATACTAACTCAAGAGTCCAGGAGTTATGGCAGCCTCAGGAATGGCAGGCTCTGAGAGCCTCACTCATCTCTTCAGTATGTCTCTGTCTCTCTCACGCCTACACCCCTGCCTCTTACCCCTGCCTTCCTGTGAGTCAGGGTTCTTCTCCACATGGGCTTTACTCTGCAGTGACCCTCAGCAGCAGCCTGAGCTTTATGTTGTCACAGCTCAGTGGAGCAAATAAGCCATCTTTCCCAAAATTCTAACAGGAGTCCCGGAACAGAGTAATAATCCTGGCTGTGCCTTGGTCACGGTGCTTATGGCAGAAACAGCTATTCAAGTCAACCTTCCTAGATCCGTCTAGAAGAGAAAGGAGGGAATGGCCCTCGAAAGGAGAAGAGACCAGTGGACACCAGACAGACAAGAGCTGCAGATGTTTGTGCAGTCCGCCCCTTGCCCCTTGTTCCCCATTCTGGATCAGACATGCCCGCCCCCTGCCCTATGGCCCCTCCACCCTGTGCCTCCCCAGCCTGGATCAGGAACGGCCCCTTCTTTAGCTCAGCTTCCTGCTTTAAGTTGCTTCCAAACACTTCCTGTGATCCAAAGTCAGCAGCAAGTTCAAAACCAGTGGAGACCTTGGACCTCATGTACCCCGAGCCCTTCATTTTACTGATGAGAAAAGTGAGGAGGACACAGATGAAGTGGCTTCCCCTAGTCTCACTCAGCTACTTCATGCAGATCCACGGCCTTTCTCATGCCTGCCTGGGTTTCTCTTCCCCGCACACCAGGCTGCATGCTCTGATTCAGTTTGGAACTCACTCCATCCTCAGAAATTAAAATATGCTTGCAAATGTCAGTAGAGGCAGTAGAACTGAAGCTTGGCATCATCTTCCCTAGAGGACCTGGACCAATGGCTCTGAATGGAGAGCTTCATCTTCTTCCAACAGAGGTGCCGCTGCTTATAACTTTGCTCTTCAAATGCAATGCTTCTTGTGTGAATACAAATCTCTTTCTACCCCGGAGCTGAGTGTTGGCTTTAACTGGAGCCATAATTTCACACAAGCCCAGGGAGGAAACCTCTCCTGACACCAGACCTGCTGCGTGCCTGGCAGTCAAAGGAATCTCTCACCTCTCCTGCTGACATAAATCAGCTGAAAAGAAGCCCTTTTTTATTTCTTCTGAAACTGTACATGCAAATTGGGTCCAGATTGGACCCACTATCCACAGGAGAAGAGAAATCTATGTTACTTGCTTGAATGCTAGTACTAG
This sequence comes from Madoqua kirkii, assembly GCA_006408675.1. NCBI lineage: Eukaryota > Metazoa > Chordata > Mammalia > Artiodactyla > Bovidae > Madoqua > Madoqua kirkii. Next base: position 30,340 of record SJYC01021004.1, read on the forward strand.
AAGGTGAAACTATTAAATAACCCACTTGCTGCTTCTTTTCTTAAGCTTTTAGCAGAAAACGAAATTCTCAACAGATTCTGTTAAGCAGACTTCTTATGCTGGGCTTTAGTCTACCTTCTGCTACACAGGGAGTTAAATGAATTTTGACTTTTAAATTAATTAAAGAAAAGACAGGGATGAACTGTTTGTGGGGAGTCAGTGGAGGGAGGTCAGGAGGCTAATAATACTTTCCCCAGGACCCTGGTGTCCAGTTGCATTACAGGAGCTGATCCAAATCTTTTTTCTTTTTCTTTTTTTCTTTTTTTTGAGTCCTCAAACTATGATCCAATTAGTACTTGTTTCCATAGCAGCTCCTTCCAGGAAATTGCTGATGGGGCTTCTCAGAGCAAACCAAGCCACACAAGGGCAGCACCATCTAACTAGCGTCGTTTTGGTGTCCACAGTCGCTGCGTTCTGTTGTAATTTTGTGTAAGCAGAGCACCCTGGAGAGAAGCACTGCCAGCTTACACACTCTGAGTGACTGTGGCTTAAATCTTTATTCATATGAGCCCCTTCTTTTGGTCTGATTCTAATGTTGCCTTGGATTAAGGGATCTGCTTGATGAGTAGGTTATCAACAGAGAGACACTCCACCAGCAGGCAAGACCTATTGATCCCCCTAGTCCTGAATCAGGATTGTAGCAGAAGAGAGGTGTCAAATTCACAAGGAATGAGTCGGGTTTCTTGGCGATCATGTCTCTAGTAGTCCCTTTCTGGACTGGACCCGAGGTGATCGGGAGGCATAGGTGGAGTCAGTCAATAGAGGGTGCCCTAGGAAGAAAGAGCCCCTGCTAATTTAAGGAGCTTGTTGGTGGTTCCGAGTTGGTGCCTATCTGGGGTATAACTGAAAATCTCTCCCTTCACTCTATGTCCTCATTTGCGTTAGCCCCTGATCACCTTGGAGGGAAGCATAGCATTCAAGTTTGCTTCTGAAGGGATGAACACCATCACAGTGCAGGTCTCAGCGGGGAATGCCATCCTGCAAGACACGAAGACCATCGCGGTGTACGGTGAGTGATCCCTCTGCTGGCCCATCACTGTCTGCCTCCATCAGTCACATGAGATGCTTCGGTACCTTGGCACCAGAGGCCATGCCAGCTTATGAATCTACCCAGAGAACAGACAGTAGTGGTTGAGAAAGAGCTGAGTCAAGTTCATCTCCTCTTTTGAAGAGGATGTGGTTCACCAGCAAAGTAGGGAACATAAAACCCCCAAGACGGTTTGTTGTCTTTTTTTTTTTTTCTGGAACTGGCTCTGGTGCCATAGAGTAAGTGTACACTCAACTACCTTAGGTACAAAAGAGTGAATTTCATTATGTGGAAGGCTGATTCACTCCCTTTGACATTTTTGTGATGTTTAAAGATTTAAACCTATTAGAAAATGGTTAATATTGAGCCTTTACTTTTTTTAGTTCAAACATAGAGTTTTGATCATTAAGAAGAATCTGCCAATGTCTAAATGCTCTGAAAATCTCTTCCATAAATATGTATCATTTAAAATCACTCTACTGGTTTAAAAGCAGGGGAGGGATCATAACAAGCACATGTGGTGTATCATCGTGGACAGAATATTAATTTGAACAAACAGCTGTACAGAACACTCTTGTCATCGGCTGGGGAAACTGAATGTTGTCAGGGTATCACATGGAATAAAAATTTACTGAAAAAGAAAGGTGAGATCCTTGATGGAAAATGATGTATAAAAAAAAACAGTTTATACAAATTGATTTCATTTTGGTAATTTTTTTTTTCTACAGAAAGATAGTCAGATGGATCTGCACTAAGTGCTTTAGTAGATGGTAAAAATATGAACTTTTATTGTTAATATGAAAATGGTACTAATGCATCCCAGAAAATCAAAATTTAAAGAACAGGAATTTAAAAGGAAATTGATAGGGAAATAAATGCTGTGAAGAGAGAGCAAAGGGGAGGATCGAGTGAGGGAGGGAAAGGGAGATGAGAGACTGAAAGAGATAGAGAGACTTAGATGGAGACACATGAACTCATGGTCCAAGTAGAATCAATTGCTCCAGTTCTAGAATTTATTGATTCTGATGCAGGCTCTGCTTTTCATTTCTCATTTTGCCAACTTGACCTTCAAATTCTGAAAGCAGTTTGTAAGCAACTTTGAACACGTCTAAGGACACTGCTCCTTCTCCTGTGACTGCCTGTTAGATTTCATAGTGTTTCCTCCCTCCCCCAGCCCCTGAAGAGGTTTGAGAAGCCCCAGTAGTAAGTGAAAGTTAATCAGGGTTGTGGTTTGCCTCCAAGGTCCCATCAGTGAGGAGACCTCTTAGCCGAGTGGCCTGAATAGAGGAGAGCTTTTGTTTCTCTTTCCTCTCCATCTCCTTTCTATGCTGTAGGAATGCATTGAGTTGGTAGCCGATATCATTACCTCATTTTTTTTTTCAGAGAGGTAATTAACTTGCTCCAGCTAGTAAGTGGTGGAGCTGGGCTTCCAACCATCAAGACCTAGGGCCCGTGCTCTGAAGTTACCCTGTTGGCTGGCTCTCATTCTTTTCTATCCAATGCTCTCTGTCTTTCCGCCCTCCCTCCAGGATGTCACCTGTACCACTAATGGGCACTGACCCATTAGTCCCACAGCTACCTCCTCATTAAAATCACAGACCGAACTTGGACTTCTCTTGTCCAACCCGTTAGTACAGCGTTAGGAAATTGTGGTCCCTAAATGGAAAGTTACTGTCTTAAAGTCATTCCCCTATTCAGTGACAGGATGAATAATGATGATGATGGTTGGTAGTGATAGAAATTAACATTGATGCATCTTTCACTGGTGTTTATTCTAAGCATTGGATATATAAGATCTGTTTTATTGAATCCTATGAACAGGCTTATCAGAAGTATGATTATCCCTCTTTCACAAGTGAAAAAATGTAAGTATAATAGCCAGAGCATAAGAATTCTGAATCCAGAGAGAATGTTTCTCTTGATGACTACCTTCTATCCCTTGCTATGCTTACTTCTTCCTCTTCCTAAAAATCCCTTGAAGTGCATCATTCCAGAGTGGGTCATTTGCCATCAAATGGGTTCTCTTCATTAAAAGGGATCCCTTGACTAAAAAAGCTTGAACAGGGAAAGTGCTCCCTGCTTCCTGTAGCCAAATTCCTGAGTTTTTCAGCATCCTTAATCATCTTTGGTCAGATGGATAAACTAGCAGAAAATGCTAGAGGACTCAGGGGGATTGGATTATCTCTAGGATTAGAGCACAAGAGTTTACTTAGGAAACTTGATTCCTACCCTTCCAGAGGTGGGTACTGTCTTTCTTAAGGATACCATTTCAAAGATGTTCCTGGGTCCTTGAGAAAGGCATTCCTGGTTGCAGAACATTTACATCTTAAAAGTTCACAGGAAGAATGTATAATAGCAAGTTTCTAAAAGAAATGCCGCAGGAAAGGGGAGGTCAGAGTCTGAAGTCTGGAAGAAACCTGTTCAAGTTTAATTAAGCTTTGGGGAAATTTAAGATCATTATGGTCAGACTGAAGGAGGTATCATATTTGGGAAGCTGGCAGAGGAAAGAGTGCCTACCCAAAGACATGCAGTGGACTGCAGGAAAGAGAACTTGGTTTGCATGGCTTTCCTTCCTTTGCTTCAGGGCTCAAGTTTGCCCTTAAATGCAACAAAGAAAATGTAAATGTATAGAATTCATCTCTCTCAGCAGCTGCAAGAAATACATATATTATTGACGTTGACCCTTTTCAGTCCTCCCACATGCAGCCCCTATTTGTTGAATAAACTTAAAGATACCATTCCTCTGCCCTGCTGTTTAGCATGCTAAGTAATTATAGAGGGAGCTGCACCGTTTTTTCTCGTCTGTGTCTCTTTATTAAGATAAATATCTTCTTTAGAGATGAAGTCTCCACAGTTTGGTTAAGAGGTTCGAGGAAAGTGAAAATGACAAACACATACATCTTCAAAGGGAAATGTTAGGACCCAGCGGGTCATTCCTTGGCACTGCCATTCCCCATGCTGCTAATTAATATGCATTTCCTTCTTCTCCATCAGAACTGAAGTGGGAATGTTCACCTCGGTGACCGGTGACTCAAAATAGTCACACTTTGAAAAATACATCTTTGGAATAAGCTGACTGCCTTCAGTGCAGTCCTGATCATATATGCAGGTCTTCAGTGCCTGCTCCTGAGACGTCGTTAGCAGGGTTAGGAAATGCACACGTGGGTTTCTGAGTTTCCTGAATGTGTCTTTGGTGTTGCCAGTGTTGCTGAGCCCCTCCTGAAATATAAGAACATGCTTAAAACAAGAAAGAAATGTTTGTTGAATAATAAAGGCATAAACTACAAAGAGCCGCCACTGAGGTTCATGCCTTCATTTATTCAACAAAAATGTATTAATTAAGCGACCCCTGGCCACTGACAACCTACGGTGAACTGGGCACTCTCCCAAAGGGCCAGGAACACTGTGCCCCCATCCTCACTGAACTCATATTCCTGTGTTCGAGACAGACAACAAAAACATTTATTTATTTAAAGCTTTGTTTGGAGTATAGTTGATTTACAGTGTTGTGTAGTTTCTACCTACGGTGAACTGGGCACTCTCCCAAAGGGCCAGGAACACTGTGCCCCCATCCTCACTGAACTCATATTCCTGTGTTCGAGACAGACAACAAAAACATTTATTTATTTAAAGCTTTGTTTGGAGTATAGTTGATTTACAGTGTTGTGTTAGTTTCAGGTGTGAAAGTGAAAGAAAGTGAAGTCGCTCAGTCGTGTCTGACTCTTTGTAACCCTGTGGACTGTAGCCTACCAGGCTCCTCAGTCCATGGAATTTTCTAGGCAAGAGTACTGGAGTGGGTTGCCATTTCCTTCTCCAGGAGATCTTCCCAACCCAGGGATCAAACCTGGATCTCCTGCACTGCAGGTGGACGCTTTACCGTCTAAGCCACCAGGGAAGCCCATACATATGCATAAATCCACTCTTTTTTCAGTTCCTTTCCCATACAGGCCATTACAGAGTATTGAGTAGAGTTCCCTGTGCTACACAGTAGGTTCCTTGTTAGTTATCTATTTTATATACAGTGGTGTGTATATGTCAACCCCCATCTCCCAATTTGTCCCTCCCCACTTATCCCCCCAAACAAAATAATTTAAATAGTAAGAAGTTTGGCGAAGACAAGTAGGATCATATGATGAAAGGTATTAGCGCTGGTGAAAGGGAGGATACCTGAGGTTGCTGGAGAGAAGGCTCCTCCCAGGAGAGACTGAAGGCTGAAAAGGAGCTGAGCAGGCTCGTCTGGGGAAGTAGAGGCATGGTAACGTGGGAAGAAACTTACAGACTGCGGAACATGGGGAAGGATGGCGTCATGGAGTGCAAGGCAGCCCACAGGACACGTGGCAGGAGGCAGCTGTAGCTGGTTTGTGTGGCACTATGAAGGCCATGATATGAATCTGAATTTATTCTAAGTGCAGTGTGGAACCTCCCACAGATTTCAGGGGAGCAGTGTGATCTGAGTAGACTGTGTGATAAGACCCCCTCAGGGCTGTGCTCTGAAACCCATCACCGTGTTAGGACCAAGGCTGCACCATCCAGCCAGTGACTGAATGCAGCAGGAATACTAAGGTGAGCCCATTCCTGGGACACAGGGCTCCTCTGGCTGACTCCAGCCCTGGATCTCCCATCAGGCTCGCTGAACCTTCCTCCCTCTCTTGCATCATGTCATATATGCAGCATGGTCTGACGGTGCTCCAAGATCCTCTGCTTTCCTCCCCATATTCTGTTAAAGACAACTCTCCTTCAAAATCATCGCCTTTATAATTTCAGCTACTTTCTGGGGGACCAAGATTAACTCAGAGGCGACTGTGACAACTAGCAAAATCCTTGAAATAAAGAGTTGAAAATTCCTTTCAATGAAATTCTTTTGCAAACAAAATTTAGCAATAGAGTGACTATGATGAATTTTGTATTTATATAAGCACATAATAATTATTATGCAATGATAATGAAAGTATGTGCAGAGCACAGCTGTACCATAAAAAAGAAAAGTAAAATGTGGTGGGCAGAGTATTAAGTCAGTGAGGACTCACACTAGAGCTTGAGTGTTGCATGCATGGAAGGTGGGAAGAGGGGACCATTCTGGGAAAGGGCCTGTGTGTTCAAAGACTCAGGGGCAGAAACCTGTGATGCAGAGTGCTCCAGGTGTGTGCATTTAGGGTCCAGGAGCACAAGGGCTAGAACTGGGGACAATGCATAAAGCTGTGGAGTGAAGCATGGTCATGAACTAAAGCTTTGGCCTGGAAAAAGAGCTCGAAGGTAAGAGGGATGGGATGTTGACCTTGCCTTCTAGTAAGGTCTCTCTGGTGAGTGTGGAGGACAAGGACCCTGCATTAGGGCTTTGCATAAAATAGAAAGTATCACAGACTTCCTGAGAGGCCAATCTGACTTACAGTAACCCCTCTACTCTGGTGTCCACAGAGGAATTCCGATCTCTTCGCCTGTCCTTTTCTCCAAACCTGGACGATTACAACCCAGACATCCCTGAGTGGAGGAGAACGTCAGCCGAGTCATCAAAAAGGCCCTGGTGGAGGTGAGTGTGGCCAGCCCCTTCTGGCCCAGGCCCTTTCCCTGTCTGCCCTTGTCCTTCACGGAGAGGGGGCCCTTGCAGTAAGAAATGGCAGGAAAGAGCCAGAGGCCAGGGGAAGCGGGTGTCATCAATCTGATACCTGCAAAGCTGAGCCCCCCATGTGCAGACATGTCACAGGTGCCACGGGGGACAGGAAATTGAATAATCATGGGGTCCTCACCCTTTATGTTCTGCTTAGAGAAGACCATGGCAATATGTGACAGTCACAGCAGAATTCACAGTTAGCTGTCAGTACGTGTGAAATAGCTGCTGGGCATAATTCTGAAAGGCATAGAGTGAATACTGTTCGTAAGAGCAGCCTGGGCTCCAGCCCCGTGAATGACCAGCTCAGCAGCACAGTGAGTACCCGGCATGGGAAGGTGTCTTCTTACTATGTCCCAGCTCTTTCCACAGCAGCCCCAAGAGCAAAATATTATTGTCTCTATTTGTTGATTAAGCAGGTGAGGTTCAGAGAAGTTAAATAACTTGTCTAAAGCCTCACAGCTAATAAGTGATAAAGCTACAAAATTAAAGTGAAGGATCTGGATCCAGTCTGGTTTCTGGGAGGGTAACTAGGTGGTAAAGTTCATCCCCTTCTGAACAAATGTCATCCACAATTTGACAAGACATTTTCTTCTAGGCACATTCCGCCTGCATACACCATTTCCATAAACAATCAGAGAAATGGAATATCTGCTCATATAGCTGCTTGGGTTTATTGCACAAACCCAGAAAATCAGAAATGACTTTTCCCTAAGGTGTGCTCTTGGTTGTTATTCTTCAGTCACTCAGTCACGTCTGACTCTCTGTGACCCCATGGACTGAAGCATGCCAGGCTTCCCTGTCCTTTGCTATCTCCCAGAGTTTGCTCAAACTCGTGTCCATTGAGTCCATGATGCCATCCAACCATCTCATCCTCTGTTGCTCCCTTCTCCTCCTGCCCTCAATCTTTCCTAGTACTGGGGTCTTTTCTTTGGTCTACTCTTTTCATCAGGTCAACACTTCCCATCAGGTGGCCAAGGTATTAGAGCTTCAGCTTCAGCATCAGTCCTTCCAGTGAATATTCAGGACTGATTTCCTTTAGAATTGACTGAAATTGATCTCCTTAGGGTCTAAGGGACTCTCAGGAGTCTTCTTCAGCACCACAGATTGAAAGCATTAATCAAAAGCATCAGTTCTTTGGTGCTCAGCCTTCTTTATGGTCCAACTCTCATATCCATACATGACTTCTGGAAAAACCATAGCTTTGTCTAGCTGGAGCTTTGTTGGCAAAGTGATGTCTCTATTTTCTAATATGCTGTCGAGGTTTGTCATAGCTTTTCTTCCAAGGAACAAGCGTCTTTTAATTTCATGGCTGTTATCACCATCTGCAGTGATTTTGATGCCCAAGAAAATGAGGTCTACTCTTAGCCTAAAAGAAAAGTCAATTTAGGATTAGTTATACATTCTCTCCTGCACCTGACGCACAGTGCCTTGTGACACAAAGGGATGAGAAGAATTAAAGACATTCAGATAACCCTGCTCAGAGAACTGATCTCATATTCAGCCTTTTGGCAAAGAGCTGATGTTCCCCATAATCATACCATTGTCTTTGTGGATATTCATTTAGCACTTTAAAAATTCCAGAAACTCTTCTCAGTGTTTTGCATTTTTAGACATATATAATCACAAAAAAAAAGAAACCTAGCTTATGATATAGAAATGGATAGTATGATTATCCCCATTTTATAGGTGAATAGAGGCAAATAACTTGCCCAAGGTTGTACAGCTTAAAATCAGGCTCTGGAGTCAGATCTCAAGGTTTAAATCCTGATCAAGTAGTTTTCTACCCACTCCACTCCACTGCATTCCTTTGCCTTGTTAAATGGAGAGACGGGAGTAATTTGAATAGTGGGATGGGAAAGGGTTATTTTCTCTGCCTCTGGGTAAATGCCATCTTACCTTTGTCTTAGCGACTCTGAGCATCAGTGACATTGTCCATGGCTAAACATTATGGCCACCAGGGGGCGAAGCTACCAAACTACAGGCCCCTTTATCCGTGGAGCTGCTTGTCACTAGAGTGACAACTGGTTTCTCTTCTCTGCTGTCCTAGAGAGATGACTTATAGCCTTCAGTGAACCCACAGCCCACCTCCTTCAGAGATCTGTGTCCCTGTAGATCTCCCAGGCAGCTGTCCAACACCCTCTGGTGACTTATCAACCAAGCTTAGTTCAGCAGTGATGTTTTCCAGGCTGGCCTGGAGAATCCCATGGACAGAGGAGCCTGGTGGGCTACAGTCCACGGGGCCGTAAAGAGTCAGACATGACTGAGTGACTTCACTTTCACTTTTGAATTCACATTAATTGTAAGGGGATCGGATGCTCTGGGCTGCCACCCTTCCACCGACTGTCCACTAGGTTAGATATGACTGCTCATTAATATTTCTAGGCCGAGGAAGAGCATAATCAGCTAAATGCAGAACAAACAGGTTGATTCCACACCCCTCAGGATAGGAGGTGATGGAGTGGGAGGGAGTTTTGAAGACTCTATGATTACTCAATCATGGCTCACTCAAGAGGTGGCTGAACCAGCCCTGGTTCCTAGCTCCCCACCTTGGCTTTGAGATCAGTAAATATCCTCAGCCACTTCCGTAAGTCCTAAAGAACACACCCTATTGCCAGGTGTTCCATAATAAGCTCTATAAGAAGCTCAACTGGATGTCAGCTTAATTGTAGTTTTCTTCCTATTCATTCTCTAGTAAAATCCAATATGTAAATCAGTTGCCTTTTTCCTCATCAACTGGGGTTTTTCTATTGATATTTTGCAATGGGATCTTTAATTGAAAGTCCTTCAGTAAACATTGTCAATGATAAGGATGGGTTTAGACATAATATTTGAGTTTAGCATCCTGGAGGGCTATAAAACAGCATGATACCAGCTGGGCCAGGAGCTGCTTTGTGTGTAAGGAGAAAGAAGAAGACAGGAGAGCCCTGGTTAAGGACAGAGGCATCATGGTCAGACCAAGGTTCCAAACTGAGTGTCACCACTTGTTACCTAGATGGCACTGAGCCACTGTTGAGCTTTCCTCTATCTACTGTCTGTCCCGTAGCAGAAATAGGGATGTACCATCCAGATTCCCCTTACGGGAGATACAGTTGCCTTAGCTGCTGGGAGAGCTGTGGGCAGAGGTTTCAGCTGCCTTCCCCCCACATCCTGTCCTTTTTGAGTGGCTCTAGTCCAGTGATGCTTTCAGCTCAACCTCAGGCAAATCTGAAGGGCCATTCTCATTCCCTGCAAGGTCGCCTGAGGCTGTTGTTGACCATTATCATAGCTCAGGAAGCCCTTCCCCATTCTTGCTTCCTTGCCTTCAGTTGTATAGCTGTTGATTCTAAGAATGTCCCCTAATAAACACCCTACATGCTAAGCTCAGAGCCGCTTCCTGGGGACTCGCAACCTATGTCTTCACCTGCACAGAGAGGTATAGTAATACGTGCTTTAAAGACTGCTTGTGGGAGACTGCATTACGTTATATTAAGAAGTTCTTAGGACAATGCCAGATGCATGGTAAAGAGCCAGTAAACGGAATTTCTTACTACTTCAAGAAAAATATAAAGGTAGATTTCAGAACCCAACAATCACCTAACTGGAAATCGTGAAAAAATACACTGAAATGAGTGGACTTTATGTTGTTCTAAAACTTTATGATGTTCTAGCAGCAAATGTATAGAAAAGACATTAGGCAGAGATACACAGAAACATTTGCAAGAAAAGACTGGATGTTGAGAAATTGTAGATGAATCTGTTCAGTTAAGCATAAGATGACTGTGTGAGCTGTGGATAATTAGTGTAGGAAGGAAAGGTGGGACCGTGTTGGTGAAGGCTTTGAATGTAAATCTAATCCACTTGGCAGTGGTAATTTGTGCATGAATTTGGATGGGGACGCACTATCTGAGTTGGACAATAGGGGATAAATCATTAAGGATTGATAGTAGTCTCTCTTCTGGAGATGGGGAGGCTGTTGTAAAGCTTGAGGGGAGCGAACATAGAGGCTGAATTGAGATATTAACAAGGCAGGAGTGGGAGGAATTTAAATAGAAAGGAACCAGTAGGATCACTTGTCAATATCTCATAGGCTGCTTAGATAGGATATGAAAAGGAGAGTGTCATGTCATGGTGAGATAAGGCTTCCCACTGGGAAAAGAGTGCCTCCATTCATCCACATGCAGAATGAAGATTTTGGAGTAAATGTGAGAAGTTCTTGTACAACCACCAAATGACATTCTGACTGAATGCTCCAGAGAAATGCTGAAATTGTAGCCAGCTGAATTCTAGAACCATCTAGAAAGTAGGCTCAGTAAAGAGGAAGTTTTTGAGTGATGTGCATGATTTTAGTAGAAGATTGAAGGGTGGCAGGGGGAAAGGCCAAGAGAGGTTCCTTAGCTGATCGTTAAGGTCTATGCTTTGGAGAACTCAACAGATACCTGGAGGCTGTGGTCTGGGCTGTGCTGGTAGGTTAGGTGATAGAGGTATGCCTGGTGGATTTGGAGAGAATGCTAGTGCTTCGAGGAAGGAGGAAGCTAGGTTAGGAAGTGTTATAGCTCCAGGGGCGGAAGATAAGGCTCAGTGACGGCCTTCTCACTGACAGGGTCCACTTACTTTACAAGGCCGGTGCTACCATTATGCCACTTTTTAATCTGAGGGGATACAAAGTGTTTAAGGCCTCATGGGGACAGAGCGGGGACCAGACTTGAACCCGTTTCTGGCCCTTGCATCCTTCCCTCACAAGTGCACCCAGGACCCTGCTTTCACACCTCATCTCCACACCTGTGTGCCTTCTCACTGCACCACCTCCAAACTCCCCCCTGAACACATGGTTCCTTCCCATCAGCTTTCTTCCCCCCAGGACTCACATGTGCCTCTGTGTCTCTCCCTCAGGCCACCGGGGTGCCAGGCCAGCACCTCTTGGTGGCAGTGCTGCCTGGCCTGCCCACCGCTGCCGAGCTCTTTGTCTTACCCCATCAGGACCCCACAGGAGAAAACAAAAGGCCAGCCGAGGATCTGGAGCAGGTGAGTCCCAGGTAGCATGCCAGCTGCTCCCTCTCTGAGCCACGACCCCGCTAGTGCCTGACCAGGACAGCCGCTCTGGGGGTCCCCGCTTGTGGACCCTTCCACTTTCCCATCCTCCCTAAAGGAACGTAATCTGGAGCTTTAGCTACAGCATCACCAGAAAATAGTGCAAGAGTGTGTACTGTCAGCAGTGGCTAAACCACTCAGGGTATATCCATCTACAGTGTTTACAGTAGACAAGATAAATCCGTGTACTGACATAGCAAACTGTCCAAGGTATTAGGTGGCGGGAAAAATGCAAGAAGCTGAACAATGTGTAGAAGTCGAATCGATTTATGTTGCTTCACATCCCTGCATCATGAGAATCAAAGTGAAAGTGAAGTCACTCAGTCGTGTCTGGCTCTTTGCGACCCTATGGGCTGTACCCAGCCCCTCTCCCTACCAGGCTCCTCTGTCCATGGGATTTTCCAGGCAAGAATACTGGAGTGGGTTGCCACTTTCTTCTCCAGGAATCTTCCTGACCCAGAGATCGAACTCAGGTCGCCCACATTGCAGGGAGACTCTTTACCCTCTGAGCTACCACAAAACCCCTGAGAATCAAATGGCATTATCTTTATGAAAAGGCACAACTTTTATACAAATCATGAGTCCTCTTTATCACCACCAGTCTACAATGATTTGAGTTTGTAATGAATGAGTAATGTTGACTCCAAGTACCTTCCCTGGCTATATGGAATTTGCTTTCCTAATCTCCGGCACCTCTGGAGTATCAGAGTGTCTGTGTGTGTGTGTGTGTGTGTGTGTGTGTGTGTGTGAGAGAGAGAGAGAGAGAGAGAGAGAGAGAGAGAGAGAGAGAGAGAGAGGATCTCTCTCTTCTGCTCCCTTAGGTCTTTTTTCTCCCATTCTTGCTTTTAACTTCAGATTATCCATCTCTGTAGTGAAGATTGGGCTTCCCAGGTGCTATTAGTGGTAATGAACCTGCCTGCCAATGCAAGTAGGTATAAGAGATATCGATTTGGTCCCTGAGTTGGGTGAGAGAGAGAGAGATAGAGAGAGAGAGAGAGAGAGAGAGAGAGAGGATCTCTCTCTTCTGCTCCCTTAGGTCTTTTTTCTCCCATTCTTGCTTTTAACTTCAGATTATCCATCTCTGTAGTGAAGATTGGGCTTCCCAGGTGCTATTAGTGGTAATGAACCTGCCTGCCAATGCAAGTAGGTATAAGAGATATCGATTTGGTCCCTGAGTTGGGAAGATCCCTCAGAGGAGGGCAACCCACTCCAGTATTCTTGGCTACAGGATCCCACGGACAGAGGAGCTTTGGTGGGCTATGATCCATATGGTCACCGAGAGTCAGACACGACTGAACCAACTTAACACACTCGCATAGTGAGGGTTATTACTATGATGATGTCATTATTGTTCTTATTCTTCACCCAGTTAAAATGATCAGTCTTGGTCTGGTCACCCTGTTGGAAATATATGACTTTGGTTTCTCAATGCTCTCTGGCAGATATATTAAAAACAGGATTCTTCTCAAACACTAAGTAAACATTAACTTTTTCTCCTTTTAGTACTTGGAGCTTTTCAGTTGGCTTAGAATTAACCCATAATCTAGTCCCTTGATCTCTAGTCTCCAAGATGACTTGAGAAACCTCTATCACAGCCTTGTTAGCAACAACTCCAAATTACAACCTGGCCCACCTCCTAGGACACACCCACCTTTCAACAGTCACTTTCTCAGTTGGCAGAAGACTCACGTCTATATATCTTTCCATGTGCAAATAGCAAATAACAGAGCTGTCAAGGAAAGCCTCAGCGAACCCCATCTCCTAGTGAACCGCACTTAAACGTCGGGTAGCAGGGAACCCGTCAACTTTGTGTCTGACTTTGCTTAGCCCTTGCTTTCAGCTTCCGGTTATATTCTATAAATTATTCTCTGCACCTGCATTTCAGTGAGAGGAAGAATGTTGTATTTCTTATCACCACACTGCTGATGAGATTGAGAGGGATGTAGATCCCTATCCAGGGCATTTAGGTTGAAACATGTATATTTGTGCCTCCTCTGAAAATCTCATGGCTTGCCCATGAAATCCAGAATATCGTCTTCTCAATATGGAGGAGTCCAGGTTTAGAGCCAGCTAAGTTCCCAGGTATCACATCATCTGCACATCTCATTTCCAGTGCTTTTCATTCTCTCTCTAAAATATAGTTTCTAGATGTTTATTTGAGAGAAAATGTAGAAAGAAGAGGTGTGTGTTCTCTGAAAGTTGGTTTACTTGTGTGAGGGTCTATCTTGCTCTAACTGTCTGTTTTCCCTAGAGTTCTTCTTTCTCTTTATCTTGTCTGAGTGTCTTCTCCAGAGACATTCTCAGAGACCTGAGTGAGTGTCCCTGAGGCAGCCAAGTATCACATACTGATGAGCCACTAATCAGAGACCCAAAGGCAGCTGGCTGGGCTTTCTCAAAAGCTGTGAAACTTAACATTCACTGCACATGTAGGAGTTCAGATTATGTTTTAGAAAGACCACAGGTTTGGAGAAATATAGACCAGGTTTCTAGTTTCAGCTGTTATATCCATTGCTTATATCTTATAGATGAGGAAAATTCAGAAAAGATCAATAATCCAGCCAAAATCACAGAATCAATAATACCTGTCTCATGGTGTGTTTGATAGATCATTAAAGAAATGATGCAGCAAAGCCCTTGACCTATGGAGGTTACTCGATAAATGGTAAATAGATAATGGTTACATTTATGGACATTTTGTGATAGGAGAGTATATGAGAAATGCAAAATATACATATAGGTATATTAAAGACTAGTATAGTCTGGGGCATGCATTGGCAGAAAGCAGATGGTGATAATAAGGAGAAAAAGATTAATGAATGGAATTACAGGAAAGAACAAAGATAGCAGGGAACAGAAAGAACACGTGAATGAGTGAACTAGAGGGAAGATGACTCATCTAAGTTATCAGGCAGATGGATGGCATTGAGGGGAAGCAGCAGGGTACCAAGGGAGATTGTAACTTTGTTTAAGGGACTTGCCAGTGTAGCAGCCTTATCCAGGAATGAAATTAATTTCAGTGACCAAACCCAGCATATGAGAAATCAGTGTCTTATGGAAACTGTTACTATCCAATTAATAAGTACAGTAATGAAATCAGCATGTAAACTGTGTCAAGAATAGCAATACAGCTGCTGCCCACAGGAATCCTATAGTTATGATCCTAAGAGAGGTCCTTTAATTCTTCTTTCTGACTAAGTCACTTTGAAATTAATGAGTTCAGACCCCAACAGGGAGCTGTGAATTGCCTAAGGAGACACAGCTCTTTAAGGAGGAGATTCTAGTTCTGTTCCTGCAACTAACCGTCAAGTCTAGTGGTCCCCTTGTTCCGTCCTGCTGCCCGTGTGGATTTGGGTACCACCTGACATCTGCAAGGCCCCCAGGTATCAAGGTTGCTGCCCCAGGAAATGAGCAACAGATGCTTTGCTTTGAGTTTTGTAGGTTTTTTTTTTTTTTCTCACCTAATGAAATGAACATATATTCTGTTCAAATGAATGTCACTGGAAATGTGCAGTTATGAGCTTATTTTGTTGGGAAGTCCAGCTCAGGCATGGATAACTCAGAGAGGACGTATCATCAGCTTACTCCCCTGTCTTTGTCTGTCCCTCTTTCTCTCTCTTTCTGTTGTGACCACACGAGAAATCTGCCTGACAATGAAGCCAGCACATAGGAAGACAAGAATGTCCCCAGGAAGCCCCAGTCTTTTATTTAGTCATCTTATCAATTCCATTCAAAAGACAGTGCCTCTCCCTGAGTGCACCCCAAAAGCCTAGGGTGATAATTCTCACAGGTTCAACTTCGGTAAACTGGAGGTGTCTCAACTAACCTGGTAGTCAGAAAGCTAGGGCTCTGTCAGTGATAACTCAATGTGTCATATTCTCCCCCGGATCAGGAGTTAAGGGAGCCCCTCCTAAATCAAATGGGCTGAGAATAAAAAAGGACATGGGTCCTTAAAGAAAAATAGATGGGAGAGAGAAGGAACTGGAGGCAGGCCAAAGTAACTGACTTTCTTTGTCATAAATTGCATAGAAATTGCAACTGAGTGCAAAGTGAAAAAGACATCCAGGACCCCACTCCTTTAAAAGCTGCTCTCTGAATTAGATGGAACTTGGGAAGAGCTGGCTTTATTCTCTCTCTCTCAATACTCTGGC
Organism: Madoqua kirkii; assembly: GCA_006408675.1. Classification (NCBI taxonomy): domain Eukaryota; kingdom Metazoa; phylum Chordata; class Mammalia; order Artiodactyla; family Bovidae; genus Madoqua; species Madoqua kirkii. The sequence continues at coordinate 46,229 of SJYC01021004.1, forward strand.
CCCTTTCTTGTAAAGCTACTGCACAGAATTCCCAGTAGGGAAAAAAATGGAACCTGGCCAGGTGGACCCTGATGACTAGGCGGGGAGGCCTCCCACAAAGGGCTCTTGGCTCTCCTCCCTTACTTCCTCTAACAGCATTCCCCGGGGAGGACAGATGCTGGCTTAGATCGAGTTATCTTGTCTGTGAAATAAATTGAAAACTCCTCACAGTGAGAAGCACTTGACCTTGTTATCTGGATAACGGTGGCTGGGTTAATCAAGTGACCTCTGTCTGGGAGGGTTCCACCACTCTTGACTTCACATCTCCAGAGAGTGAGAAAAGGCTCACTTGCCCTTAGCTGGCCTCATCAGGGATAGACCCTCTTGCCACCTGAGGCCAGCTGCTCAAGCGTGGAGCATACTCCACCCCTGCACCACTTGCCAGCTTCTCTCTGAGTTCTCAGAGCTGAGCAGATTTGTATCTGACTTTCCTGGAAGGAGAAAGGACCATCATGCTGTGTTTGTGATGCTGTGCTGGGGAGATAGGGAGCCTGCATGTTGTCTTGCTGAATCCTTAAAGGGCATGGACACATTTAAAAGGAACAGAATGACTATGGACGAAATGTCAACCACCAACAACGAACTTCCTCTTAGTTGTTTGTGTTGTCATATACATTTGACAGGTGCAAAAACCAAAATCCAGGGAAAGACAAAGAGCCTCTGAAAATGGAACAGGTTATTGGCAATAATTTTAGAAATTAAAGATTCATTGTGAAATGTAATAAATAATCCTAGACCATTTTCAATATACTCAGTCTGCCCTGTTGAGATTTTTCAAAGAGAGAAGTTGTAGAGATATTTTGAAGTTCACAAGGAAGGTCACTAAAACAGGAAGTTATAATCCAAAAAATAGATAAGAGCTGTGCTGAAAGAATACAGCAAAAGGAGAAGGAGAGAAAGTTTGGAGCTGGTGATGGGGAATTTAGGGAAAGGAAGTGAACTGGGACACATTATTTCTTCATTATGTCATCTAGGAAAACTTCTTAGACACTGTAGTCAAGCTGATGATTTGTTGCTAACAAAGAACAGAATTGATAAGGAGAAATCCTCTTTGGCTCTATCACTTCTTCCATGTATTAACCCAGAAATCATGATAATTGGGAAAGATCTTTCTCTGTTAATTCCAAAAGTAATATATTTCAATTACTCTTTGAAAAGGCCTTAATAACCTAACAGGATCAGGCTTGACTATGTCCATTCCAAGGCAATCCCAGGCAAGACTCCCTCTAACGTGGTACCAAAATGTTCCTTACATTCAGTAGGGTTTCGATCCCTCCTCGCAACTTCAGATAAGCATTAGTTGTGTGGCCCAATATAGCTTTGCCGTCGATAAATCTGCTGAAGCCCATTTTGAGTGTGTATTAACACTTTCACTCTGTACCGTTTCTTTGGGTGTCGTGTTTCGTAAATTGCCACTGCTCTGCTGTCCTTAAGCTTCTCTTTCTTCATGTTTTAGCATTTGACACTTCCCTTCTCATGATCTGAGAGTCGATTTTCCTCTGTTGGTTTTATTAAGCATTGTTTGGATGTTGAAAGTGTTCTTTATGTGGTAGCAATCTATTCTGCTGACCAACCATCTCCAGCTCACCATTTCTGGGTACCAGTAGGGTTATACCCATGAGTCTCTTCTGTAAGCAGAGCCGTGTGATTAATTCTGGCCAATTAAGTGGGAGCAGAAGTGATGCGTCACTTCCAAGCTGAAGTATTCAAATTTTGTCTCTAGAACCCAGAGAACCCTTTTTTCCCCTCCTCTGGTGGTGTGTGCAGCTGAGGGGGCTGATCTGCCAGCCGATGTCTTTCTGTAATTATAATGAGCACAGCATCACCTCTACCTGCAGTGGATATGGAGCCTTAAGCAGAAAGCACACTTCCTTTGTTTCAAGCCCTCAGAATTGTAACATCATTACCTCAGCCTGACCCCTGTTCTGATTACCACACTCAAATTTCATGCTTGTGTAGAAGCTGAGAAGGAGAATGGATGTTTTCCATGTACCTGGTCCCTTCCACAGCACCCTTTTGAGAGCGTCTTTCCAAGTATTTGTTTGGAGTTGCCACTGTCTGTTTAAGTGGTAGTTTAAATGAAGTGTGGGTTGCACTTGAATCACAGGCATATTCCATCAAATAGGCAGACACCAAGAAGAATAGATTTTTCTTTGCTCATGATTATTTAGCTGAAGGAGAATAGGAAATGGAGAGCAGCGGAAGAGGGGGGACAGCACAGAGGTAAACGAAATTTGCTAGGAAGACGCATTGCACTGGACAGAGAAAGAAAAATGAACAGACTCGGCTTGTTTCGGGAGGACCGAGCTCCCGGCAATTACACACCATTTCACTCGAGTCTTTATCATGCAAGCTTGTGTTCTTTCATGTAAGCTGTCACAACTCTGTTCTACAGTCACAGTTTATTCTATTCCTTTCATGGCCAAAGAGTCTCGCAAACATTATAAATTATATTAACTGTTGAATAGAATGTAGCAGTCCTGAGGCTACGGTTAGGAATTGCCTGTAGCTCAAGTTGGTCAGATGACACGGGCCTGGTGTTATAAATCATGTGCTTCACAGTTAGATGAGAAATAGAAGCAGAGTTAATGATATGCTACAATTTCTTATCTCCTGAATGTGCTCAGCTGGACCTCCTCCTATATACTTTGTGTGTCTTTGTCAGCTGGCTCGAGGAAAATGTTTTTTTATGGAAATGCCCTGAGATTAGGAGTCAAACAGAATGAAATTCTAGTCTCAATTCTTCAAATATTAACAGGATAAATTTAGGAGTGTCCTTTAGGCTTCATGTTGCTTTCAATGGAGCTATGTTGTCCTAGGAAAAAAAATATTGCAAAATGTGTAACTATGTCAATAGAAAGTGTTCAGTGCATAGATGCTATATATTATATATATGAAAATATATGTAATAATCCACAAATGATGAAGACAATACAGGATAAACGCTTCTGCAGGTGGCATGGGAAACATTTAAAATATTGTCAAAATCTGTCAACAGTTTCGTATCCATTTACTTGCATGGTTCTAATTGAGCTCATTCTTGTATGCAGTGTAAATTTTATTTAGTTCTATTTCTGTGCATAAGTTCTTTCGCACACCACAAAGTATGTTATCTTTTGTGTGTTGTTTGACGCAAAATGAAATCCATGAAATATACTTTCTCTGCTACCATTTTTGCATAGCCTGTTTAATTTTGTAAATGATACAGATAAAACCGATGAAGCAATGTTATAAACCAGGACAAATTTGGGAAGTTAATTCTTTTCTTCAAGGGCTCTCCTGGAGATTATAAATTAGAAGTATATTGTTCAGATGAACATTTTTCTGGTTTCTTGTCTATATCTCTTTCTTGAGGAAGAAACATTATCAGGGAGAAGAAATACATATCATTTCAGCAAGTTGGAAGAAAGATATCTTTCTCATGCCTATACACAGTCCCGTTTTGTTCATGGGATGGACTCTGAAAAACAGGACAATTTCTTAATTACTTCTGATGTTTTCTTATTCAAGTTAAGATATTTTTTCTGCAAATACAATTACAATGTATGTGCACATATGGATGTGTGTGTACATAAGCATGTATATGTACATATGCATATTAATTTTATACATGATTATATATTTCACACATATATATACACATTTCTCTGTGTATATGTTTATTTAAGAGCCAAATCTTTCTGTTTCACCTCTAGTGAAAATCCACCATCAAATTCTTAGAAAGGTCTTACGGATTGAATGATAAGAATAAGGTAGAATAGGAACTTGCACACCGTAACACTTTACAGAACAGAGGAAAACCATTCTACACAATCTGTGTTAGAAATCTACTCTTCCTATAAACCTTGAGCATTCTGGAAGTTTCTCATTACCAGGAAAAAAAGTAGCTTATATAGAAAAAATAAAGCTGTTTCAACATAATTTTATCACAACCTTGTTTTCCTGCACAGTCTGCTAAATGGAAATATTTGAGAGGCTGAGCTTGAACTGGATCCCAGGTGCATGACATGGGTCACAGGTCACTGAGAGTCATCCCAGGTTCTTGCTGTTAAGCAGAGAAGTTGCTGTGCAGGGCAGTTCAGTTCCATCACTGAACAGGGACCTCTACAAGAGCTTCTATGCTTGAAAACAAAGCTGTCAGGCCCTGCGTAATTGATGAAAGGATCAAAGGTGTCATTTTGGCAACTCAGTGGACTGAGTGAAAGTCCATAAATATAAAAAGAAAAATAATTTAAGATCATATACATTTGACAGGTGCAAAAACCAAAATCCAGGGAAAGACAAAGAGCCTCTGAAAATGGAACAGGTTATTGGCAATAATTTTAGAAATTAAAGATTCATTGTGAAATGTAATAAATAATCCTAGACCATTTTCAATATACTCAGTCTGCCCTGTTGAGATTTTTCAAAGAGAGAAGTTGTAGAGATATTTTGAAGTTCACAAGGAAGGTCACTAAAACAGGAAGTTATAATCCAAAAAATAGATAAGAGCTGTGCTGAAAGAATACAGCAAAAGGAGAAGGAGAGAAAGTTTGGAGCTGGTGATGGGGAATTTAGGGAAAGGAAGTGAACTGGGACACATTATTTCTTCATTATGTCATCTAGGAAAACTTCTTAGACACTGTAGTCAAGCTGATGATTTGTTGCTAACAAAGAACAGAATTGATAAGGAGAAATCCTCTTTGGCTCTATCACTTCTTCCATGTATTAACCCAGAAATCATGATAATTGGGAAAGATCTTTCTCTGTTAATTCCAAAAGTAATATATTTCAATTACTCTTTGAAAAGGCCTTAATAACCTAACAGGATCAGGCTTGACTATGTCCATTCCAAGGCAATCCCAGGCAAGACTCCCTCTAAACGTGGTACCAAAATGTTCCTTACATTCAGTAGGGTTTCGATCCCTCCTCGCAACTTCAGATAAGCATTAGTTGTGTGGCCCAATATAGCTTTGCCGTCGATAAATCTGCTGAAGCCCATTTTGAGTGTGTATTAACACTTTCACTCTGTACCGTTTCTTTGGGTGTCGTGTTTCGTAAATTGCCACTGCTCTGCTGTCCTTAAGCTTCTCTTTCTTCATGTTTTAGCATTTGACACTTCCCTTCTCATGATCTGAGAGTCGATTTTCCTCTGTTGGTTTTATTAAGCATTGTTTGGATGTTGAAAGTGTTCTTTATGTGGTAGCAATCTATTCTGCTGACCAACCATCTCCAGCTCACCATTTCTGGGTACCAGTAGGGTTATACCCATGAGTCTCTTCTGTAAGCAGAGCCGTGTGATTAATTCTGGCCAATTAAGTGGGAGCAGAAGTGATGCGTCACTTCCAAGCTGAAGTATTCAAATTTTGTCTCTAGAACCCAGAGAACCCTTTTTTCCCCTCCTCTGGTGGTGTGTGCAGCTGAGGGGGCTGATCTGCCAGCCGATGTCTTTCTGTAATTATAATGAGCACAGCATCACCTCTACCTGCAGTGGATATGGAGCCTTAAGCAGAAAGCACACTTCCTTTGTTTCAAGCCCTCAGAATTGTAACATCATTACCTCAGCCTGACCCCTGTTCTGATTACCACACTCAAATTTCATGCTTGTGTAGAAGCTGAGAAGGAGAATGGATGTTTTCCATGTACCTGGTCCCTTCCACAGCACCCTTTTGAGAGCGTCTTTCCAAGTATTTGTTTGGAGTTGCCACTGTCTGTTTAAGTGGTAGTTTAAATGAAGTGTGGGTTGCACTTGAATCACAGGCATATTCCATCAAATAGGCAGACACCAAGAAGAATAGATTTTTCTTTGCTCATGATTATTTAGCTGAAGGAGAATAGGAAATGGAGAGCAGCGGAAGAGGGGGGACAGCACAGAGGTAAACGAAATTTGCTAGGAAGACGCATTTGCACTGGACAGAGAAAGAAAAATGAACAGACTCGGCTTGTTTCGGGAGGACCGAGCTCCCGGCAATTACACACCATTTCACTCGAGTCTTTATCATGCAAGCTTGTGTTCTTTCATGTAAGCTGTCACAACTCTGTTCTACAGTCACAGTTTATTCTATTCCTTTCATGGCCAAAGAGTCTCGCAAACATTATAAATTATATTAACTGTTGAATAGAATGTAGCAGTCCTGAGGCTACGGTTAGGAATTGCCTGTAGCTCAAGTTGGTCAGATGACACGGGCCTGGTGTTATAAATCATGTGCTTCACAGTTAGATGAGAAATAGAAGCAGAGTTAATGATATGCTACAATTTCTTATCTCCTGAATGTGCTCAGCTGGACCTCCTCCTATATACTTTGTGTGTCTTTGTCAGCTGGCTCGAGGAAAATGTTTTTTTATGGAAATGCCCTGAGATTAGGAGTCAAACAGAATGAAATTCTAGTCTCAATTCTTCAAATATTAACAGGATAAATTTAGGAGTGTCCTTTAGGCTTCATGTTGCTTTCAATGGAGCTATGTTGTCCTAGGAAAAAAAATATTGCAAAATGTGTAACTATGTCAATAGAAAGTGTTCAGTGCATAGATGCTATATATTATATATATGAAAATATATGTAATAATCCACAAATGATGAAGACAATACAGGATAAACGCTTCTGCAGGTGGCATGGGAAACATTTAAAATATTGTCAAAATCTGTCAACAGTTTCGTATCCATTTACTTGCATGGTTCTAATTGAGCTCATTCTTGTATGCAGTGTAAATTTTATTTAGTTCTATTTCTGTGCATAAGTTCTTTCGCACACCACAAAGTATGTTATCTTTTGTGTGTTGTTTGACGCAAAATGAAATCCATGAAATATACTTTCTCTGCTACCATTTTTGCATAGCCTGTTTAATTTTGTAAATGATACAGATAAAACCGATGAAGCAATGTTATAAACCAGGACAAATTTGGGAAGTTAATTCTTTTCTTCAAGGGACTCTCCTGGAGATTATAAATTAGAAGTATATTGTTCAGATGAACATTTTTCTGGTTTCTTGTCTATATCTCTTTCTTGAGGAAGAAACATTATCAGGGAGAAGAAATACATATCATTTCAGCAAGTTGGAAGAAAGATATCTTTCTCATGCCTATACACAGTCCCGTTTTGTTCATGGGATGGACTCTGAAAAACAGGACAATTTCTTAATTACTTCTGATGTTTTCTTATTCAAGTTAAGATATTTTTTCTGCAAATACAATTACAATGTATGTGCACATATGGATGTGTGTGTACATAAGCATGTATATGTACATATGCATATTAATTTTATACATGATTATATATTTCACACATATATATACACATTTCTCTGTGTATATGTTTATTTAAGAGCCAAATCTTTCTGTTTCACCTCTAGTGAAAATCCACCATCAAATTCTTAGAAAGGTCTTACGGATTGAATGATAAGAATAAGGTAGAATAGGAACTTGCACACCGTAACACTTTACAGAACAGAGGAAAACCATTCTACACAATCTGTGTTAGAAATCTACTCTTCCTATAAACCTTGAGCATTCTGGAAGTTTCTCATTACCAGGAAAAAAAGTAGCTTATATAGAAAAAATAAAGCTGTTTCAACATAATTTTATCACAACCTTGTTTTCCTGCACAGTCTGCTAAATGGAAATATTTGAGAGGCTGAGCTTGAACTGGATCCCAGGTGCATGACATGGGTCACAGGTCACTGAGAGTCATCCCAGGTTCTTGCTGTTAAGCAGAGAAGTTGCTGTGCAGGGCAGTTCAGTTCCATCACTGAACAGGGACCTCTACAAGAGCTTCTATGCTTGAAAACAAAGCTGTCAGGCCCTGCGTAATTGATGAAAGGATCAAAGGTGTCATTTTGGCAACTCAGTGGACTGAGTGAAAGTCCATAAATATAAAAAGAAAAATAATTTAAGAATTTAGCTAGCAGAATGATATTCAGAAAGCATCTAACTAGACTTAAGTAGCATACGAAAGAGAACATTACATTGGTTCTTAGAACATTAAAAAATGAGGCAAGGAGACCAGATAATAGGAGTATGGTTTTCTCTGATAGCTTTTCACAAATTACTCAAAAGGATGAGTGAAAAAGCAGATTGATGTGTTTTTTCACTTTAAACACATGCATAGTTTTCTCTTGTCTAGAAAATCTTGCCTTATACTGTTACTACTTAAAACAAGGTCCTTTGTCATTTGTTGGAGTTAAATACTTCATGGCCCAGAATTCTGTGGGTCTGCCCAGTTCAGATGCATCAGCCCGAGGAGTCGTTTTAGGTTCATAGTTTGAAACAAGAGTCAGCCAACACGTTAAGTTGTGGTTATGCTTTGTTTCAAATGTATAATTTATTATACATTTGCAATAAATACATACAGGGAATCCTGGCCTGCTACAGTTCATGAGGGCTCTCAAAGAGTCGGACATGACTTAGCAACTAACTACAACATCATAAGTTATTCTTTGAGTAGAATAATATTTATCATCAACAAATACCCATGAACTACCTATTCTTGGAAGGTTGGGTAAGAGGAGGGAAGCAAAATAGGGAATAAGATAGAGTTTACTATCAAAAAGTAAAATAAATGGGTCTGAATCTCATCAGAATTTGTAAATTCTGCATATTTGCTTCTTTTAAGTCCTTGTGTATAACAAATGCACTCTCAAAGAAACCCAGGGTGATTTTTTAAAACTAATACCATGGTAATTTTTCAATAGTAGAAATGATCTGATTTCCTAATGATCTGTTTGTCCTATTTTATAGCAATTCAAATATAAAGTCACATCATGCTTATAAAATAATTCTATCTACATAAACTTAAAATCATATGCAACTCACTTATATCACTCCCAGGGACAATATCAGGACGCCTTGATCAGCGTGGTAAATATTGCTCAGCACGTTTGTATATAGTCAGTGTGACAACTTCAGTGGCACTCACTCTTCACTCTCTTTTCTTTTCAGATATCAGAACTGCTGATTCACAAGCTCAACCAAAACTCTGTGCACTTTGAGCTGAAGCCGGGCGTCCAAGTCCTTGTCCACGCAGCCCACTTAACAGCAGGTCAGTGTTCCCATCCGTGGGTTCTGGCTAGTGGCTCTGGCAGAAGGGGATCCCAATTTGTTTCAGCAAAACAAGACTAACTGGTGCCACTGCTGATCAGAAATAGGGCTTCATTCTTTGGAGGTTCTCATGCTTGTCTTGTTTTGTTTTGTTTTGTTTTGTTTGCTTAATGGGGACCAACAAGGTGAGAGAAAAAGGTGATTTTCCTGCCTGGTTCATGGCAAAATCCATCAGTGAATCACTTAAAATTCCCTCAAATAATTGCATAGTTCATCTTACAGAAATCTTGAAAATAAAGTTAACTTTACAAGTAATGTTTTTTTTTTTTCTAGTCTTTCTGTAAGACTTTATTTTTAACTCATTCATGCTATGAAGAACTGTCTTTCAGTTTGCGATAAGTGGCACAATAGAAATAACTGAGACTTAGGAGCTGTCCAGGGCCATAGCCAGGAGCTGAACCCCAGGTTGGTCTGCTGCTGCTGCTGCTAAATCAGTATCTTACAAATTAATGAATGTCATTGAACTTCTGTCTCTTCACTTGTAAAAGATGATGGGATAAATATTCTTCCTAAGGCCATATAGAAGTCTCAATCGTAATTCAGGTAGTTCCAAGTATATAGAAATAGATATTATTGTGCCATATTAATAATAAATTAATACCATGTATTGGGTTCTTATTTTTGCAGAGTGCTACACTGCTGTTGCATAAAGGCCAGTAGGCAATGGCTTTTGCCTTCAGAAAGTATAACCTAGTTGTGGTGTTTCAGAGTTTGGTGGTGGCAGTGGTGGTGATAATTTGGGGTGGGGGAAGTGGGCAGTGGGGGGATCTCTGAACAAGTGAAATGCATAAACACCTTTATAGAGAGGCAGTAGCACATTTCTGACAACCCCCTGGAAAATCGCATGGATGGAGGAGCCTGGTAGGCTACAGTCCATGGGATCGCAAAGGGTCGGACATGACTGAGCAACTTCACTTATGCTTAAGCACATTTCTGAGCGTGGACTTTGCAGTTTTGCAGCCAGACCATTGGTTTAAGTCTTGCTCCATCACTTACTTAGCATATAGACTCTGAGAGGAGACTTCTCTATAGCATCCGTAACAGTGGAACTATGTGAGGGTCAAGTTAGTTTAGGTTACACACATAAGGTAATGCCTGGTGCAGAGTCAGGTGTTATTTTTCCTTTTATCCTTTTTTATTATTAACAATCAAAGTTTTATGAGAAATTTAAAGCAGTGCTAAATTGCAGCCAGTCGAAATGACACAGGAAAGCTTCATGGAGGAGGTGGTCTTTGGGTAGGACCTTGAAAGAAGGATAGGATTGAACTGAAGAGATTATTCCAAGCATAATCTTGGAATAATCAGGGAAGGAACATGAAAGCCCCGAGGGCTTTGGGTATGCTGAATAAGTGGAGACAAGAGCAGGTTTTTCCAATTCCATTCTCTGCTTTCCTGGAGGTTCCTGGAGGTATGCTTAGGTCTAGAAGAAGGCCAAGAAGGTTGGCCACTGGCCTCTTTTCTACTTGGATTCCATCTTTTTACTTTATTAGGATTTCATAAAATATTTTTCCTTAAAAAAAAAAACAACTGACTTAAAAAACAAACATGTAAAAGTCACTGTGCTAAGCATGGGACATGGAGGTAGAAGGTGGAAATATGCCAGGCTGAGCTACTTCTTCCTGTGGTGGACTCTGGGAAGCCGTGGAGACCTAGGAGCAGAGATGTGCCTGATTCAGAGTGTCACTTGAGAAAGGTGACTCTTAGGAGCAAGGATTGAGTATAGCCAGCTTGCTATTCTGCAGCAAATGAATGCAGTCAGTTGCATCCATCAGCAGACATTTATTGATTGAGTTGCTGGCTACTCTGAGCCAAGAAGTGTTCTCAGCATGAGATAGAGCCTCTGACTTCATGAAGGTTCCATCAGTGGAGAAGGCTGGGCAAGTAACCCATTGAAAGTGACACTTTACAAATCATACTGATGGTGAAAAGGTCCTGAAGAGAATAAGAAAATATAAGAGAGTAGAAAGGGACTTCCCCAGTGGCCCAATGGTAAAGCATCTACCTGCAATGTAAGAGACACAGGTTTGATCCCTAGGTCGGAAAGATCCCCTGGAGTAGAAAAGGGCAGCCCACTCCAGTATTCTTGCCTTGAGAATCCCCATGCACAGAGGAGTCTGGCAGGCCTCAGTCCATGGGCTTGCAAAGAGTTGGGCATGACTGAGCATGTGCACAGAGTAGAAACCAACAACGGAGCACCAGTGAGGGCAGCTTGTAAGCCTAAGGCCTGAACAAACTCACCGCCGAGCGTTTGAGGACCTTCTTGGGTGTTTCCTGCCAAGAAGGTTGGTCTTTGATCTTTGGTGAGCAGTGGTGGCACATGGCAGTTACACATAGTTGGTTAAACTGGAAAACAAAGTCTAGAAACATCCCTTGTTGTCAGCCAGTGTCCATGCCACTGACAGTTGTCATATCACACTCCAAAGATGGTTTGATTAGTTTCCTAAATTTGAATCTTACTTTATATATTAGTTAAGGATGCCTTTCTATGATGACATCTGGGATCCAGAATTTTAAAAAAAAAAAAGGATAGAAATCCAAAAAGTGGCTAATGATCTGAAACTGCTCTAACCAGTGACTTGGCCTGGAAAATTTATACAGCAAAGGCACCCATGGATCCGTAGTTCCATGGAGGAAAGAAAGGTCATTCCTGATAACCAGGAAAGAATAATTTCACTGGTCTAAGTTCCAGTTGGCAAAGAGTAATGCAAAGTTGGGAAGATCTAGAAGATTTATCCAATTGATATTCATGGTTCATCCCTTAGCTGGAGATTTGGAGAACAGTGCTCAGATCCCTCAGAGGAGGGGTTCGCAAAAGGGAGTGTATTACTGGGAACTTAGGTAAACATGCTGAGATTGGAAGGAGAGACCTCTGTAGCATAGATGTGTATCCTGCAGGGTTGCCAAGGGAACAAAAGGAAACTGTAGTTTGAGACAAAAGCCCAAACAGACTGGGCCATTTTGGAGACAGTGAGAAAATTATCTGGCTTCCAGTCATCCAGGCTGCCCCAGGTTCTTCTGATAGTATTTCTCATACACCTTTTGGCAGTGTAATTCGAAACCTGATTTCCTGGCCTTTTGTGCTTCCTCGGATGACCAGAGTGAACGTACACTTATATGTGGGTAATCAGCTCCAGTCTGAAGAATAAAAGAAGAGACTGTCAAGGGCTGACATAGGAATTGAGTCTTGGAAAGTTTCGCTGTATTGATTTTAGCCATGTTGTCATAATAGTGTTAGGAGAGAGAGGTACAAAGTTACTCTCAGCCAGGCTTTCATATGCAAAAGACAAGGCTTGTGTTAAGGCTGGCACTCTTCAATGACTGTGATGAGGAAGTAGAATATTGGAGAGATCAGTTTCATGTTGGAGATTGTTCTAAGTTAACTCTAACTACCTGATTTTTTTTTGTTTAAATTGTTAGAACAGAGGGTAGACTATGGTACCAAGACAGTGGAGGGAATTCTCCTTTCACACATAGTAAATTTGGCCTGTTGTGTAGGCGATCAGTTGGATTGAAGGAGTTGCCATCATTTGTTTAAATTGAAATTAACACATTCATATTGGGATGGCTAGGAAGAGAAAGCAGAAAAATATCCCCTTTCTTGCCTGGGGGAAAGAAGGCATGATGAGGAAGAGCAGTTGATGCCGAACTTCCACCTAAGCTCCCTTCCCTTTCCTTTCATCCCCCTTACAGGCGGGAGAAAACAAAAATACAATACAATCTCACAAAAGGGAAGAAGGACCACTGCTTGCAACATTTCATGTCTCATAAGCAGGATTGCTAATACCTTCCCAGGGACCATTCCAGCACACTGCTGCATACTACTAATTGCTTAGCAGATGTTCAACAGCCTTCTTTTAAAAATATTTGAGCCAGAGTGTACTGCTGGTGGGAGAGGCAATGCATCATTTGGCTAGTCTCCGAGGAAAAAGAACTGTCTCCTTTCAGGAATTTACTAGCCTTGCTTTGTTTTTCAAATTCAGTTCCCCGTTTGCTTTGATGGGAGCACAAGGTAAGCGTTTCAGGTACCTGGATGTCATTAGAGACTGGATTTGGTTTGTTTCCCCCACGTGTTCTGTTTGGGAATTCACTAACTTTGGTATCTGAGGGAGCTAAACTCTGATCGCAGCCCTTGTTTTTTTTTTGAGCTCTTCCCTTGCTCCTCAGTTTCTGTACAGTTCCTCCTGGGGTCCTTTCTGCTCCTGAGAGCGGCGTTCCTGAAACTCTCTTGAAGAAAGTAAAGATTTCAGATTGTGTGAGGATAAGAAGGGGTGAGGAGCTGTTATCAAGAAGTCTAAGAGAGGGCCATGCCTTGAGTGGCTCTCTTTGGCTTTTAGGACCTCGTGGCAGCTGGCGCCGTGTTCAGCAGACAGAGGGAGTCTGACTCAGTCAAGCTGGGGGCTGGACTGGAAACACTGGTGCTTTGATGGAAGTGTACTTTTGCTCGTGGTATTCCCAACTGGAACATTACTCCCCTTTCTCTAATTTTCTACATCTTTTAAGTGTCCTTATATTTTAAGGCTCAGCTCAATGTTAACCTTTACATGTTGTCTTTCTGGAACCCTTTACCTGGATATCATCTGTCCCTTGTCAGAACTCACATGGGTTTCTTTAAGCTCTGCCTGTCTGATCTTCATCATCTCTCCTGTTTAATTTCCTGAGGATACAGTTCACCATGTCTTTGTAGTGTCTCTGTCATTGTATCTAGCACAGAAAATTTCACATATCATATGTTCACTAAAAATTGCTTTTACAAATAATTAGACATATAGTTAATTTATAAACTGTAGTTCAGTTCAGTTCAGTCACTCAGTCATGCCTGACTCTTTGCGACCCCATGGACTACAACACGCTAGACTTCCCTGTCCATTACCAACTCCCGGAGCTTGCTCAGACTCATGTCCATCGAGTCAGTAATGCCATCCAACCATCCCATCCTCTGTTGTCCCCTTCTCCTTCCACCTTCAAACTTTCCCAGCATCAGGACTTTTCAAATGAATCAGTTCTTCACATCAGGTGGCCAAAGTATTGGAGCTTCAGCTTCAGCATCAGTCCTTCCAATGAATATTTAGAACTATTTCCTTTAGGATGGACTGGCTGGATCTCCTTGCAGTCCAAGGGTCTCTCAAGAGTCTTCTCCAACACCACAGTTCAAAAGCATCAATTCTTTAGCACTCAGCTTTCTTTATAGTCCAACTCTCACATCCATACACGGCTACTGAAAAAATCATAGCTTGGACTAAATGGACCTTTGTTGGCAAAGTAGTGTCTCTGCTTTTTAATATGCTGTCTAGGTTGGTCATAAATTTTTTTCCAAGGAGTAAGCGTCTTTTAATTTCCTGGCTGCAGTCATCATCTGCAGTGATTTGGGAGCCCCTCAAAATAAAAAGTCTGTCACTGTTTCCATTGTTTCCTCATCTATTTTCCATGAAGTGATGGGACCAGATGCCATGATCTTAGTTTTCTGAATGCTGAGTTTTAAGCCAGCTTTTTCACCACTTTCATCAAGAGACTCTTTAGTTCTTCTTCACTTTCTGCCGTAAGGGTGGTGTCATCTACATATCTGAGATTATTGATATTTCTCTTGTCAATCTTAATTCCAGCTTGTGCTTCATTCAGCCCTGTATTTTGCATGATGTACTCTGCAGATAAGTTAAATAAGCAGGGTGACAAGATACAGCCTTTGACTAGGTGGATCACAACAAACTGGAAAATTCTTCAAGAGATGGGAATACCCGACCACCTTACCTGTCTCTTGAGAAATCTGTATGCATGTCAAGAAGCAGCAGTTAGAACTGGACATGGAACAACAGACTGGTCCAAATCGGAAAAGAAGTACGTCAAGGCTATATAACCTGTAGAGATAGGTTCAAAACTCTGACCTTCTCGGTTATCCTTTGGATTCAGTGTGTTGGACTATGAGCCAGTCTCCATGTCATGTTTAATGTGTGTGTGTGTGATCCACTCAGTCGTGTCTCACTTTGTGATTCCCTGGAATATAGCTGCCCAGGCTCCTCTGTCCATGGAGTTTTCCTGGCAAGAATACTAGAGTGGTTTGCCATTCCTTTCTCCAGGAGTCCTGTTTTAATACCTCTTACCCGGAAATGGGGGAGCCTTACCTTCATTTAAATAGTAAGCTTCCCAGGAAAACCCATTTCTGTGCTTTCCTTATGTCGGATATCTTTTTTAAGATGTACGATAGTTGTTGATATGCATGTTGCGGAAAATGGTGAGTTGAAGGAAAACTGGAGCTCTGTGAAGGAGAAGTCCTAAAGACAATGGGAGAGGGACTGGCGAGAGAGATGTTCCTGAAAGATACAGAAGCAAATTTAACTTATTGGCCATTATTTTACCAGAATAGTAAAATAAGGAGCAAAGCAAGCTCTGTCTGCCTTCATGACCGAGCTCAGGGTCTCAACCTTAGATCACACTACACTTATCTGATCAAACAAACCAGACCTTCTTCACATCCTTTGTAATGTCTCCCTTGAGTTCTCTCTTACCCATGTTTTCACCCTGGCCTTCTTTTTATTGATCGATTGACTGATTGATTTTCTCCTGTATTTTAAGAGCTGTGATGTGTGATGTAGGGATGGTTTAGGGAGAGTTTTCCAATAAGACTCACAGCAAGCTTGGGTTCTGCAGCAGAACATTTGATGCCTGTAGGTAATTACAACAGAACAAACCTGTGCTGTTAACAAAATATCCTTAAAATGCCAATAGTTTTCTCATTGCTTCTGGTAAATTGGGATTTACTCAAGGGCACACAGTTCATTTCCAGTTTATCATCTTACTTCTCCACATGACTCAGTACCTCGCTACACAATGATTTCTTTAAAACTATGGTTTTTCCAGAAGTATGAAATAAACTAGGACTCTTGCTCAATGTACACTGGCTTGATCTGGGACCCAAATACTAGTTGCACAAAGCTTTCCTAATTTTAAATCAAGAGGAGGAAAAGCATTGCATGTGGAAGATTCAATAAAAATGAGCCTTCGTGCCGAATAGGAGTTCACTCAAAGCAGAGGAAATAAACCTGCCAGGCTGAGCGGCTATGCTGAGCAGAAGCAGGAAAAAGTTAGGTTTATGTGTAAAGTGATCCATAGTGTGACATGTTTGTGGCATTTAGATACCCTCAAATATTCCTAACTGAATAGTAACTGAAGATATAATTATGAACAGAGGATACAATTCACGGGAATTAAAAGTCATTATTTGATATGTCATTTATATTATACACTTTGTTCATCATCCCTGTATAATGTGAGAAAACTCTCATCAACACATGTTTAGTTTACTGTTACAAAATATGATACACATGATAAAGGAAAGAAGGGGCAGATAAATGGATTTTCTAAGACCATAGGTCAACAGCCAATAATCCCTTCTCATTTTACAAAGTATTTACACATTTTACAAGGATTTTTTAACTCTAGTAGCAAGAGATGGTCATTTATTTGATAGCATTGGAAACCTGGAGTCTCTTTTATAGTTGCCAAAGCAGATAACTGTCACGGTCATGTAAGTTTGGTGCTGGTGTTAGTTGCTTGGTCATGTCTGACTCTTTGCAGCCCCCTGGACTGTATCCCACCTGGCTCCTTTGTCCATGGAATTTTCCAGGCAAGAATACTGGAGTGGGTTGCCATTCCCTTCTCCAGAGGATCTTCCTCCTAACCAAGGGATTGAACCCAGGTCTCCTGTATTGCAGGCATATTCTTTATGCCACCAGAGAGGCAAGTGTCATAAAACAGACAAGTGGTGGTGCTGCTGGTTTAGTCACTAAAGTGAAGTGAAGTCACTCAGTCGTGTCCGACTCTGCGACCCCATGGACCGTAGCCCACCAGGCTCCTCCATCCATGGGATTCTCCACGCAAGAATACTGGAGTGGGTTGCGATTTCCTAAGTTGTGTCCAAATCTTGTGACCCCATGGACTGTAGCCTGCCAGGCTTCTCTGTCTGCAGGATTCTCCAGGCAAGAACACTAGAGTGGATTGCCATTTCCTTCTCCAAAACAGACAAGAACCATAATAGGAAGCTGGGACTAGGAGGTGGGCACTCAGGTGAAGAGACTAGGACCAGACTATGCTTTAAACTGTGAGCTTTAGTTTATCACCTTTTAATAGATTGCCAGGTGAAGGGAATCTGCTGACAGGTAATTAACTGAAGTTTTAATTGCTGATACAAACCTCTCATGCTACACCAAAGTCTATAACTTTGTTCCTTTGAGGATCCATGGTCAAAATTAATTCAGCAATTATATTTCGGAATGGAGGTAGGGACAGGGGGCAGGGGGTGGGGAGAAAGCAGCTTAAAAAACGTATTTTTCTCCTTTGGTAGAAGAGATGAGGGCAGTGAGGCTAGAAGTTAATGCCTCAGCAAGCAAAGGGAAACACTACATTTTATTTGAGGACACAGAGCCTTCACTAGATGAATTCATATTAAATGAAAACCAACAGCACTTAGGGATTTTGTGCATTTCACAGGAGTTATTTATTGGACAAATAAACTAAACCTTGAGAAATGAGACTTCTGTACCGTGGGACTGGAAAAGCTTGTGCTAACTGGTTCATTCAAAACATTTGGGATAAATATCCACCCGTTCTTTGGCTGGAAAATCTCTTTATAGCCTAGGGTAGGCAATCCCTGCTATAAAATAGTTGTTCTTTTATTTGGCTGTGCGTCACAGTTTCGGAGAAAGCTTCATCAAAGTTGAGCTTCTTCAGGCCTCGCTGTGCGTTCCTGGAATCAGAATCCCAGGGCTCTTTGGGAACAGGTTCCCAAAGAGAGGTTTATGCAGCCAGGCCTTTCACCAGTCTCAGCAGCTGCTCTTACAAGCATTCTGCAGACAGGAATCTATCTGCATAACAAGGAAAGGTGCTCGTCTATCTCCACAATAAATCTGATTTACAACTCAGGGCATCCACTCAAAACAGAGGCATACATTAAAAAAAAAAAAGCCCTTGATATTAAGTGTAGGAGAAAATTAGTAATAAACATTAAAATCTAATTCTGTGGCGTATTTGGAGCCAATTTAATTGGCCGAATGGGTAGATGACGATGGGAGTAAGGGGAAAAAAATGAAACCTGCCTCTGAATGCGGGATAGACTCTATCCATAATCTAGATGGATGGCAAAGGCCAGCCAAGAGCTGTGGCAGTGAAGCAGTTGAAAAATGATTAAAGCGTGAACCGGAATGTTAGTGGCAGAACAGCCATGGGTTTCATGAAAGTTAAACAAATGATATTATCTTGGTGTTGTTAATGTGCTAGTGTGAACAGAAAATGATACATCCACACTTCTCTGTATTTCTGCACATATTAGAGAATCAGGGTGCTCTTCCACTCGCTTTGTGGTGAGGGTCACTCTTCTTCTAGGGTTTTGGATACTGATTGGTTAAAAACTGTAAAAGCTTAATATTTCTCAAAGCCTCAAATCACAGGTTGAAATTTTTAAAAATGTAATACCACATAACTGCTCTCAACCCCTCCTATCTATCTAGCAGTTGCCTTGTTTAAGCTATTATGTTTAGGAAGCCTGTCCTTTGTCAAGGGTATGTGTGGGTTTTTAATAAAACTGTTATCTTGTGTTATCTTAGCCTCCATGGTTGCTGCTGACTGGTTCAATTTCTTTTCAGGTATAATAAAAAGATATTATCACTGAGATGTTAGAGAATTAATATTGCCCAGCTTCGCTTCCTACCTCTGGATATGTTATGAGTCAGTGTGGGAGGGGATAAGTAAGGGACTCAGAATTTCAGTCTAGGTCAAGATACATCGTGAATTCTGCCCAACAGTTAACACTGAGAAAGACCCTTTCACTTGAAGGCAGAATTAGCATGAGTCCAGAAGCTTTCGAAAACACAATATCATACAGGCCACATTGTTATACATGCAGATGCCCAATTGTGAAGTTGTGGAGCTCAGAACTGTTAAGTGAAATAGATGGTTACAATAACACTTTCCATTTAGGGATGAAATTAGCACTAGTGAAATTCTTCCACAACCAGTAAATTTATCTGCCTCTTTAGTCTCTGGTTGCCTTGTGAACTACATGGTTATCATTTACAAGTCTTTTGTGAGTACAGTCATGCTTGTAATACTTTTCCTTCCTTCTGTTTTTCCTCCCAAATAATTTTTTTTTTCCTCTACACATAATTAGGTTGTTTCACAGACATGGGGACCCAGTGGTTTTTGACAGTTATTAAGCTGTTATGGTATTATGATAAGTAATAACAGGTGCTGAGATATTAAATGTATCCCTTTCCCAAAGGTGACTAAATGAATGTGATCCTTTCATAAATATGCCAGGGACCAGCAATGAAGCAGTTCATTAGCTTCTGAAGATTCATAACCTTTTTTTTTTTTTTTCCTCTAAGATTTCCTGGGTCTATAGAAAGGCATGAATGACTATAGGTTAACTGCCCTGAAGATGTACCCAGAATTTCCTGGGCAGAGAATAGTCAGATGAACACTTTGGAAATAGGACAATCATATGTCAGGTTGGAAATAAGCCACAGTTAGGATGCAGGAGATGCAGTTCCTTTCAGGGAAGGCCTTCTAGAGAAAATGGCACAACCAAAGAAGATAGGAGAACACATACACAATACAGAGAATATGCCAGAATCCAGGGCAAGCTACCTTTTAGGCACTAAGTTTCTTATATCCAAGGGACCAAGGCTGTCTTCTTCAGCACCACAGACTGAAAGCATTAATTGAAAGCATCAGTTCTTTGGTTCTCAGCCTTCTTTATGGTCCAGCTCTCACATCCATACATAGGGCTTCCCTGGTAGCTCAGATGGTAAAGTGTCTGCCAGCAATGAGGGAGACCCGGGTTCAATCCCTGGGTCGGGGATGACCACTAGAAATCCATAGCTTTGACTAGATGGATCTTTGTTGGCAAAGTAATGTCTCTGCTTTTTAATACTCTGTCTAGGTTTGTCATAGCTTTTCTTCCAAGGAGTAAGTCTTTTAATTTCATGGCTGCAGTCACCATCGCAGTGATTTTGGAGCCCAAGAAAATAAAGTCTGTCACTGTTTCCATTGTTTCCCCATCTATTTGCCGTGAAGTGATGGGACTGGATGCCATGATCTTAGTTTTTTGAATGTTGAGTTTCAAGCTAGCTTTTTCACTCTCCCCTTTTACCTTCATCAAGAGACTCTGTAATTCCTCTTCACTTTCTGCCATTAGGGTGATGTCATTTGCATATATGAATTTATTGATATTTCTCCTGGCAATCTCAATTCCAGCTTGTACCTCATCCTGCTCAGCATTTCTCATGATATACTCTGCAAAGAAGTTAAATATCCAGGGTGACAATATACAGCCTTGACATACTCCTTTCCCAATTTCCAACCAGTCTATTGTTCCATATCTGGCCCTAACTATTGCTTCTTGACCTGCATAGAGGTTTCTCAGGAGGCAGGTAAGATGGTCTGGTATCCCCATCTCTTGAAGAATTTTCCACAGTTTGTTGTGATCCACACAGTCAAAGGCTTTAGTGTAGTCAATGAAGTAGAAATAGATGTTTTTCTGGTATTCTCTGGCTTTTTCTGTGATCTGATGGCTCTTGGTAATTTGATCTCTGGATTTTTCTAAATCCAGCTTGTGCATCTGAAAGTTCTTGATTTAAACTCCCGCTCAGTTGCACTCAGTTCACATGCTAGCAAGGTAGTACTCAAAATCCTCCAAGCTAGACTTCAACAGTATGTGAACTGAGAACTACCAGGTTTGGATTTGAACTGGAAGGAAGGGCTGTTAGACAAATGAGGGTGCTCTGTCATAAGGTTCCATGAACCCTTCCTGTGATCTAGATAAACTTTCTTTATTCCAGTCCCATATAACTTTAACTTCTGAAAAAGAGATTTCAGTCCACATGTATTTCATGATATTCAATGCATGTAAGTAAAGGCTGGCTTAGGTCTGCTTTAGAGGCAAGAGAGGAAAAAAATCAAAGTTTGGCAAACTTGAACTTGCTTTTGTAACTTCTTGACAGCACAAACTTCTGGATCAGAAATGCAATGTGAGTTCAAAGTTCCAGGGTCATAGAGCAGGTAGAAGATTTCCAAGAACGTCCCTTTGGTAGAATGAGTGTCAGTAGATACCATAGTAAGGATATTTGCGGAGCTTCACCAGGCTGATGCTGCCATATTGCTGACTTTCAAACTGGGAAATAACCTAAAGAGGCAAGGTTGCAGCCAAGGGCATTAGTGATGCTCCGCATGAAGCATTCCCTAAAGCTTGTTGTGCGGACCCAGGTCAGCAAAGGGTATGTGCTCTGACGACTTTATGAACGCCTGTGATGAAGCCATGTGAGTTTCCTTCCTGTAGGACTGCTGTGAACTTTCATATACTGAATCTCCAAGATGGGGAATGTCATATATACAGTTTCCCTAAATTATCTGGCCGTGAACTCTAGCTATCTTTCAGGGCTTGTCCTCTATAGAGTACACTTTTAGAAATAGAATAGCAATGATATAATGGTTTAAAGCCATTGGGCATGTACCATCTGCCAGACACCATGTTAGTATTTTATAAATTCCATCTTATTTTATTCTCACAGCCTTCTAAAATAGGCACTCGTTTTATCTCCATTTTGCAGATGAGGAAACTGAGGTTCAGATTAAGTCATATAGTGTGTTGGCAAGTGGCCAAGTAAGAATCTGATTTCAAAAAGGGACCGTATCGGTTATTTCACCCTAAACTTAAGGTTCTGAGTTCACTCTCCTCTCATATACTCAAGCCTCAAGCCGGGACCTTACTTAGCACTCACTGTGTATGGATCGCTTTTCACAAGAATTCTTGTTATTCCTGTAAGCATCTCTATTATCGTAATCAGTCCGGGTCCTCCTGAATAGGATGTAATAATTCAGTGCATTTCTGCAGGCTTGTAGAAACGACATGTACCAGCATCAGGCTTAGAACTGTCGAGTCACATGCTGTACTGCTATGTCCATGCTTTATGGTGTGTGTCAACTGTGGCAAATAAACCACTCAGCATTTGCCCTTTCTACCTTGTTTAGGCTGTAATTGGAGAGCGATTTATTTATGCTTATTGCAGACAGTAAGCTAAAGCTCATTTATCATGAGTGTTCATTCCTCAGCAAAATGCATACAAACTCATCTAGTAATGTTGGGCAAACTGTGACATGCATCTGAGGTTGTGTGGAGTAGCAATAGTCCTGTTTATCTTCAGACACAGATCGGCAAGCAGGAGTCGCCCACGAAGCACAGAGGGCAGCAATACTCAACCTCTCCCTGCTGCTGCCTGCTTCTTGCCGCTGAGCAGGGACTCGCGATGCAGATGGCCGGGGGAGTGCCTGCACTTTAGACTTCGGGAGACAGAAGCTCGTTTCCCCAAAATAACGTGCTAATTTCTTAACATTGTTAATGCCGCCTACTTGTACATGATGATTCGAGTGGGAATCATTTAGATTTGAAAGATTTCAGCTTGTGATGGGGAGACAGAGGAGGAGGAAGGGGCGAGAAGGGACACAAAGTCCATTGTGTGTTTGCTTTCTGTGTCAGTGAGAACCTGGCTGTGGCAATTTCCTCACTGTAGTTCTACGTTTATTTCAAATGCCAACCCTTTCAAGCAGCCTTAGTATTCTTCCTGCTTTCTCCGTAACACTGATGTTCTGCTTGTTCTGAAAGGGCATGCAGCTGGGATTCAGAGGTTTAGCTAGTATAGCTACTTGCCTTTACTCATCCTTATATTCCACAGCTTTTCCTTGGGCCTCCCTTAATTCCCTGTCAAATGTGGGGTTTGCATTAGAAGATTGCCTTTAATTGCTTTCCAGTATTATTTCCAAAAGTGTTAGGATGGTATTGTGATAATGTCCAGAGAGAAACAGAGTGAGACTTTTATCTTTTAGAGTTACAAAGGAAATTATATAATAGCTGAGACTTGCTTCAACATAACCCAGTGTTGGGCTTGTGGGCACTGGACAGGGGTAGAAATAAAATAACATTGTCTTTGGGTTGATGGTTATTGAAGAGTGATGGATGCGTGAGGGTTCGTTTTCTATGTACACTTATCACTGATAAATTGTTGTTTAGTTGCTAGGTTGTACCTGACTCTTTTACAACCCTGCCAGACTCTTCTGTATGTGCAGTTTCCCAGGCAAGAATGCTAGAGTGGGTTGCCATTTCCTTCTGCAGGGGATCTTCCTGACCCAGGGACTGAACCCGTGTCTCCTGCATTGGCAGACAGATTCTTTACCACTGAGCCACCAGGGAAGCCCACCACCCATTAAATACACACATGCCTATGTATGTGCATATACATGTCATCAGAGTTTAAGAGTGTATGACCTAGGATTCTAATTGGTCCTTTGAAAACATAAGACTACTTTGACCTTGTCACTTGTTAATTTGCTACATATGCTTTACTTTTAGCCTTTATCCCCATTCTGAGGAATGTGTTTTAAAATTCCAAATATCTCCTGCTGAAATTAGCCCAGGGTTGGGTGTGTGTGTGTTGTATGTGTGTGTGGTGTGTGTGTGTGTGTGTGTATGAGAGAGAGAGGAGAGAGAGAGAGAGAGGAGGGACTTTAAATCTTAGTTCTTCCGTTTACTCGTCCTGAGTCCTTCGGAGTGACATTAACCAGTAAGACCCTTACCATTCCCGTCTGTTCAGCGAGGATCACCACCCTGCCCTCCACAGTGAAAAGTCAGTTGTGGTATTGTCTATGACAAATGGAAGGTGTTCTTTCCCCACTGACCTTCTACCCATTGTGATGTGAGTGTTGGCGTATTCCTGAACCCCTGGCACTGCGTTTGCCTAAGTAAACGGAAGAGACCTTTATGTTTCAGTTTCGAGCCAAAAGTGCATTTGCCTTGGGTGTTCTGTTCAGTGAACCCCTCCTGTCTCCTCACACACACTTCACAGCTTAAGTGCTGCTTGACTTAGGGAGGAGAATCAGAGATGTAGCTTCATTTTAGCCCTTCCTAAAAGCTAATTCTACTAAAACGATAAACCTGTTTTCTGACAAAGAGGGCTTGCTTTGTATTTTTTGCCAAAACTGGTATATGGAATTTCCAGTCATAGTTACTGCACGGCTGGGATATAATCGTTGAATCACCAGACAGAGCAGAAGCGGCCTTGAGTCTTGCTTGAAACCATTAGCACTGCAGACACCTGTCCTGAAGTTTTGTATCTGAGTGACCAGGAAATTCTGCTCTTGGCCTTCAACAGAGAAGAGCCACAGAAAATGGTGCTTAAAGGTCACCTGCATTCCTGAATATTGGGCTTTGCTTAAATTGACGGAAGGTAAAGGTCAGCGTCCAGGCTTCTAAGGGGTGTGCGTGGTTTGCCTTTTATGCTGGAGCTGTGCTATGTTTGTACAATGTCAGTGTTCGAGAAGGTGAAAATTAATTGCAAAGTCATTAAAGTAGAGCAGGCTGACCCTGGGCTAGAGGAGGGGGTTTGGAGGTGGAGAGATGCTCCCCAGAGCTGCACTCTAGGAGTGAGGTCAGGGAGGGAGAATCTTTCCCGGATGCCAAGGCATCTGTTCGGTCCAAGAGGAGGACTCACTGCCTCTGAGAGACGGCACCTCCTGGCACGAGCTGTCTGGACTTTGGCAAGGTACAGAGACGATGCCGGATTTCACATCTTTCCTCCTGCATCAGAGCAGCTGCCCTGGTAAAATGTTCACTTAGCCATCAGTTTCCTATGTGCAAAAAATATAACCAGTTCTCTCACATGACAACTGCTGGGACAGGAGTGAGAGGGGCTGGACAATTCATGAAAGTCTTCCTGCTGGTAGTGTTTCTGCTTTTCTGCATTACTTAGTGGGAAAAGCTTGCATTCAGAGTATAGAAAAATTTAACAATCATATTATAAATATTGATTCATAGCAATAAAAGCTAAGACTCATAAAGGGCTTACTATGTGCCTAGCAATGTTATCCATGCTTTACATACATCAATTCATTTAATCCTCACAAAAACCCAATTAGACAGGTACTTTTATTTTCCGCTCCCCACTTCAGGCATGGGAAAGTGAAGTAACTTGCCCAGCAGCTAACAACCAGTCTGTGGTAGGGCAGGCCTTGGACCTAAGCAGGCCAGCTCCACAGTCTGTGCTTGAAATCATTCCACTGCACTTCTTGAACAGGCCAGCTGGAGCGTTCTGGGGCCTGGGACAGGCTCAGATTTACCCACATGTCCAGCCATGTGAGGTACCTCTTGTGTGCACATCCCATGCAGCATTGTGGGATACACCATGCCTCCATGTGAGCACCCGAAGCCTGTCACGCCCACCCCCTGCCCGCCGGTGACTGTGCCTTGCTTTTCCCCCCTAGCCCCGCTGGTGGACCTCACTCCAACCCACAGTGGCTCTGCCATGCTGATGCTGCTGTCCGTGGTGTTTGTGGGGCTGGCGGTGTTCGTCATCTACAAGTTCAAAAGGTGGGTGTCCCCCTCCACCATCTCCCTCCTTCCCTCCTCCTTCTCCCCGACAGGTTCCGAAGCCTTTGTGGTCATGGTGTACACGTCCCATGCACAGCAGTGATGGTTTCTGTTAATGTTTTAGGAAGATCCCGGGGATTAATGTTTATGCCCAGATGCAGATGAGAAAGAACGAGAGATGGTCAGTCGAGTCAGTCACCCTGAAAGCAGGCCCTGTGTCCCTCAGACTGAACTCAGGAGGCCTGGCCAGCTGATAGATGAGAAGGTGGAGCCCCAGCTCATAGGTAAACGATTCCTGGTAGCCCTCAGCTCTTCAGCCTGAGTAGTCAATGGCTGGCTTTCTCTCTAACCCCTCTCTGGCTTGATGTAACCACTTTCTATGTTCTAACATCCTTGAGAGAAACAGCTAAGATGCCTCTTTCCCTGCTTCCTTCCTTTAGAAAAGAGAGAGGAAAAAAAAGCTTTCTCGCTCCTATCTAGTTTTTTCTCTTCTGAGTTTATTCCTTTTTTGCAAAAATGCTTGCTGAAACATTGGACTTCAAGTGTTCTTGGGCCAAGAGCACAGCGTGTGCTGTAACAGTATATGAGAAGAACAGAGCTCAGAGGCTAGAGCTGCTGATCCTAGAAGGCTGGGAAGGTTTTGGGAGCCAGGATTTATAATGACCAGAGCAAGCCACGGCACCCCCACCTGGAGACAGTTCTAAGGACAGCAGACTGCTCCAGAACACATGTAAAAGAAACACTGATCACCCTGTTTTGTTTTGTTGTTGTTGTTGTTGTTTTTAAAATCTAGCTTTAATCTAAAACTGTCCCCCAGGAAACATGGAACCTAAGAATTCTGGGGACAAGCGCCATCAAGTTGGCAGGACATGTCAGGAGTGAAGTTTCCTGGAGAGAGCACTGGAGGGTTAGATTGTTCTAGAGCAGCTGGAAGATTTCTTCCTCCTTTTCACCTGTGCCCTATCAGAAGTCTTAAAATGAATTTCAACATAATTCAGTAGGGCTCACACTGCCTGGAAAGAAAGCATGGGAATCCAACAGCTAGGTGTAGAAAGTCTCAAGGTCATTGCTATATTCTACTATTTATTGTAGAGGAAATTTCCCAGGAAATAAGGTAAATCCCTGAAGCCACCACTGTCATCTATTTCTCTCCTAGTCTCCTCCTGTCTGGTGGCCATAGAGTGAAGCTGTAAATGTTCTCATTTAGAGCCTGCCTTGCTGACTCTGATGGATACATTGTTATATAAGCATTTATGCTTTTCTCTGATGTGATAATGCCAAACCACCTAGAAGGTCCTTACCTAGGACTGTTAATCTGAAACCTGGAAAAGAAAGAAAAAAAAAGTGCTTAGAGGAAAACAGCATCCTCTCTTTAAATGAGTTCTTTGGCTGCATTAAGGGGAAATTTAAATGTGCTGCCTGGCTTGTATGGGAGGTAATAATAACAACAGCCCCCACATCCGGTGTCCAGGTATCACAGCATGCTTCCTTTTATTTGGGGAGACAGTGTGATAAATGAGTAATTGCTTTGGGTTAAAAAGAAAAAGGATTTTTGGTCTTCAAGTCCAGAGAAGCGTTCACCCTGTCTATTTATTTCTAAAGCTTCTAAGTGCATTTTTGTGGGTCGTTTGGTTTTCAATCCCATTTCCACTGGGTGTGAAGCATAGCGCTGTTTGCTTTATTAAAGTAGCAATCCCTCCTTCACCAGGAACAGCTCCCAGCGCGTTGCAACGTGTCTGACACCTTTCCATTTCCAGTGTCATTAAATGAGTAAGTGTTACACGTTTTCTCTTAGGAGAGTAGCTTTACCCTCCCCTCCCTCCCCTTCTACTCAACCTGGTGACTCATCTCTCCGATTGCAAAGAGCAAGACACGCCACTCCACCTTCAACGCCAAAGCGGGGATCGGCTGGGGCTCAATTTGCCATTTAAGGAAAACCCCCAAAGGCTACAGGCGACCTGCTGATCAGGAAAGAATTTCGCTCTTGTCAAGTGCATCCTTCTCCATGACCACTAACTTTGTGTTTTTGTTTTTTTTTTTCCTTTGTTGTTCTGTTTCCTATCTTGCCAGGAAGTATTTCCATAGTTGCTGAGAATCAAAGCACAAAAGAAATCCCTACCTATGTAAATGTTTGACTGGAGGACGCCAGTAAAAACAAAAACAAACAAATAAAATAAAAACAATCAAATGCAAACAGACAAACAACACTCACTGCATCGGGACTTTTTAATTCTTCAGACACAACAAGGGTTTTTAGCTTTAAGCCTGTGCATGTGGACAGTACCTTGAGAACATGCTTGGAGGGGCAGTGTACAGGTGCTCTATTTTAATGGAAAAAACACTCCCCTCCCCCTTTCTTCTCTCTCTTTTTTCTGATCGGTCGTGTTTGTAGAAAATTCCTAACATATATAGGCCAAGGAAATCTGCATGTATTTTTGGAAATATTCTTGGCTCTAGATTTAACAGCTCTTTTAGCACTATAGGCTGATGGGTGGGTTAGCCACCCCGGCTCTTTTCACAAGACACAAAGACATGCACAGGAGTTCAAATCCCTGAGCTGTTTTGCTGTTCCACTTTCCTTGTTGCTATTTTTCCCTTCTAAGTTATCTTGGGGAGCTCTGTTGGCTGACAGCGGTCACAGGTGGCCTTCTCCATTCTGAGCGGCCACAGGGACAAATAAGCAACTTCAGGTTCCATGGATGCAGGCAGAATAGGGAAGGAAGGAAGGAAGGCAGGGGGCAAGTGCGTCACAAGTGGACCTGGGTTTCCCGTCCCCCCTTCCAATCATGACGACCTCTCCTCTAGCTTTCCCTCCTCCTGCCCTGTGTAGGAAACAGAATCCCAGTTACCCGCATTCTGACCTTCCCATTTGTCTGCTCTCTGCGTGTGGTCACGATCTGTCAATGCTTTGTATCTCTTCCTTCCAGTCCCCAACTTATCCTACAACAGCTCCTACCTTTTCTTCCCAAACACGTTGCTAGATTCTGGACTTTCATCCTGATGTTCCTTAAAAACTGACCTCGCCTCTGCCAACCCTGCCTCCACCACCCAAAGTTTCTGATCTCTGTGTTAGCTTTGCACATGCCCACGCATGCAGCCTCCATATACATCCTGCCCTGCAGAGGTCAGCTTCATGTATTTTTTTTTTTTTGGTCTCCTCCTGTAGAACCTGCCTTTTCTAAGTATCCTTGCCTTTCCCCACCTGGAAACACATAATGTGTGTGAAAGAGTTGAGAGATGCAAAGAATTCAAACCTGGCCCATGTATCTTAGAAAAGAAAGTGTACGAATGAATGGTGGTTTTTTCCTCACAGCTTAACAAATATCTCCTGCAGTCAGACTCCAGAAGATTCTTGTGAGAAATGTTCTGCATGTGTTACTGTGTGGCAGGGCAATTTCCTCCTGTGATGGTTGCTATTACCTAGTATTTCTTCCCTTACAGTAGAGTGAAATTATTTGTAAAATAAAACCAATGTTAAGCAGAAGAAGAACCTAGTTAATGGATTTAATGTTTAAGAGTGTCAAAAAGTCTAAAAGAACATATGGAGGTCTTGCCATATTGGGATGGGATTGTGATTATGTAGGATGACCCTAGACTTCTTACATGTGTGCTCTCTGCTCTGTGAGTCTCATAGTATCAGCAAAGGACAATTTAATAAGCATAAAGGGGTGGAGTGAGCAGACTCAAGCAGACTGGCTCAAAGCAGGAAGAAACCCCCGTTCTCCCACGGCTATCAGTAAAGAAGGTCCAGAGGGAGTGAGAAACAAAAGTATGTCCAACAGCAGCCCTTGGAGTATTATGGGTTGGATAAAGCCCACTCTAAAATATAAGAGGAAGGACAATGGCAGTGTTCTAGAGATCCTGATGACCCCTGCCTTTGTATAGCTCAAGTAAGGAAGAGTAGCAAAGCTTCACTCAGAAGTTAATCAAGCAGAAGAGTTTATGGTTGAAGATGCTTGGTATGAATCTGGGAAACAGATTATGCCTGAGGCTGCCATCTATTTGTAGAACTCAATTGATCCCCAACCTGCCAGGCTTCCTATGCCATAGGAAACATCTTCATTGATCCTCTTCAGTTGGAGCCTCCCAAATTTAATCTGAAAGACAGTGTTTGGAAACCAAAACTAGGCTCATTCACAGCAGAACAGGGAGTCATCAGAGTTGCGGTTCAATTAATTTTAATTGGAAAACTATGAAAAAGGGAATAACACTCAATCTAGCACAGTGCCTTGCTTAGAATAGGTATTAAGAAAATTGTGTGTTGGAAAATAAATGAATACATGAGAAGACATAGGGAAGAATGGGCTTGTAAGTCCTTGTCTAGAACAGAGGTGGAGATGAGATGCCTGGCATTTTGGGAAGGGATCACAGATGGCCAGTCCTAGGTTCAGCATCTCCAAGGTCCTCATGCTCCTCTCCTTAGAGCTCCCTCCCACCTACAGGAGACTGGTGAGGCAAAGTATATTGCTCAGAGGGGATCTTATTGTTCATATGATCTAGCTCCATGATTCTCAAAGTGTGGTACCCAGAGACCAGCAGTATCAGCATCACCTCGGACTTGTTAGAAATGCAGATTTTATGTCCCCTTAACCGCAGACCTACTGAATTAGAAACTGCAGAGTTGGGGCCCAGAAGACGGTTTTTACAAGCTCTTCAAGTGGTTCTAAAATATACTAAAGTTTGAGAACCATCATGGGAGGCCACACCAGCTCAATCCCAAAGAGATGAGATGAGAGCCTACCAATGGGAGGGACCCAAGTGCCTACCTACTCACTAACAGCAGGTACAAACACATTGAGGAGTTTGGTGGGCTCAAGGCCAGAGGAATGGGTGGGGAGGGATGGATGGGAAAGGTAAGATTCAGGGCAAACTGCAAATCTGATGTTAAACCATTTTCCAAAATCCCAGAGGGCAAGCTGCGCATGCTCCACTCTGAACTACCCAACCAAGGTTTCCTCCTTTGCCTTATTTTTAATTGGATTCACTCTCCAAAATGCAGAGTTTGCTTTGCTTTTTTTCAGAAGTTCCAAACAGCAACTTTGAGAGCAATGGGGTGCTTGGCAGCTGTTCTGTGTTTTCCAGGATTCCAACTGAGCATTGAAATTCCCTCATTTGCCAACTTATTTTTATAGGAAGCCAATTTAAAAAAGAAAAAAAGAAAGTTTTCTTATAGTATTGGAACTACTTCTAATTTTAAAATGACTTTTTTGATGTATTTTTTGTTAAATACTATGTAGTGTAATGTATAATTGCTCTTGTTTATTGCTTTTACAATCATATTTATTAAACGATAATGTCTCTAAAATCTATGCCTCAAGGTGTTTCTTTTATTCCAAACCTCGGTGTTCGGTCCAGATATAGAAGTGCTAAATCTATAGGGCTTCATAGAGGCTAAATGCATGAGAGTTTAGTAAGCACCACAGGTTTGAGGGCTTTGCGTTTGGGGGGTTTTGGTTTTTGCTGTTGAAGTAGGATATATAGTCTATTGCCTGAATTCTACCCACATTTCAGTTGACTGTATAATGTCTGTTGCTTTACTATTGCTTTATTCTATTTAAAAATCACCCTAAGCTGGTTACATTGGAATGAGTACCATTCTTACTTTTTGTTCCTTTAAAATGAGGAATTATTGACATGGAACAAATTCATTCAAATTTGTTCAGAAGCTTGTAGTTACTGAAGGACCAAACTGCATGTGATGGACTGAAACTTGGGGAGAGGAAAGAGCTCAGATGCTAGAGTAATTATGGCTTTGCTGCAGGAATCAGGACAATGGAGCTTTCTTCCCACCCCTAGCAGCTGTGTGACCTTGAGCAGAGCTTTAGTGTCCTCATGTGGATAGTTTGAAGGAAAAGGACACCTCCCAGAACTGTATTCTGAGTGGCCGAGTCATGCCCAAGAGTTCCAAATAGCTCACTTAAACTTGGTGGAAAATAAAGAAGTGGACTGGATCCAAATCCTTTTGGCCATGCGGTGTGTTTTCTCGGTCAACGTTTTGTACTTGTGTTTCACTGAAACATTTGTGCAGACACAAAGCCCCCCAAAGCCTTTTCGAAGACCTGCCAGGCATTGCCTCGTTAGAATGGTCTCAGCATGCATGGAAATTTCTGTTATTTTTCTGGTGATCTTTCACCTCTCCTTTAACACAGCCCTCATTATTTTCCAGGCCTATACTGTTTTTCTCCATCAGGAGCAGCTTAGCTCCTGTGTCACGGAGGGTGAAAGTGAAAGTCGCTCAGTCATGTCCAACTTTTGGTGACCCCATGGATTATACAGTCCATGGAATTCTCCAGGCCAGAATACTGGAGTGGGTAGCCTTTCCCTTCTCCAAGGGAATCTTCCCAATCCAGAAACTGAACCCGGGTCTCCCGCATTGCAGGTGGATTCTTTACCAGCTGAGCTAGAATTCATAGTACGTCACTGAGGGTACAGGCAGTCAAACAAAAGTCATCTCTGGAGATTTCAGACAGGATTTAATACAGAAAATTTGTTGCTTGAGTAACTGAAGAGCCAGGATGCTAAATAGGGGAAGGTGAATCAACTCCAAGATAAACATCAACAAGAGGCTTCTATCTTCCTTGGGATGGAAAGACAAAGAGATCCCCAGAGCCCAGGACCCAGGAGAACCAGATGGAAGCTGAAGTCATGGAGGCCATGTCTGGAAGAAACTGGAGCCACGGAGGAGACACAGCCTTCGCCAGCATTGCAGCCTCAGCAGAGGGGAGGGCGTGGGGGAGCGTGCCCTAGGCCTCCCGTCTCCCGCCAATGTTTCCCACTAGCGCAACCCAGCCACACACAAGGCAGTGGGCAGTGGAGCCTGGAAAATAGTTTTCTGAGTTACTGAGTAGAAAAAGGAGGAGTGGGAGATGGACTTGAGAAACACAGATATGCTTGTTTCAAGTTCTGCCCACTTCAACAAATCTCCTTCCACCCAAAGGTGCTTACTAAATAGTCGGTGCTCCTTTCTCTATGCCATTCTTTCACATATAAGCCTTTAAGCCACACATATTTAAAATGTGGCATTATGTTTATGTATGCCCTTTTATACTTTTCTCACCAAGTTCTATGCTCACTTAGGGGAGAATCTTCTATTTTTCATTTCACCCCTTCAGCCTGTAGCTGACAGCACTGGACATCACCATTAGGGGGTGTTAGATAAATGTTTGCTGAGACAACCTTGGACTTTCAGTTTGGTGTTGCAAGTCCGTTTCACTTAGCAAAGACCTCTGAGATTCCCTCCTGGGTCAGACTCCCCTACCCAGACAGCACCTCCAACTACATGTCCAGTTGGTGTTTGTAAGCATCAGCACATCCTTGCCCTTCGTCTCTGATACCAGTCAAACTGCTGTATTCAGGGAGCTATTCATATGTATTAATTTAAGAGAAATAATTGCTGTTGAAGGAAAAAAAAACAAAAAACAAAAAAACCTCTCTAGAATGTAGCATGAAAAACAAAGGCCGAAGTCTGGTTTCTGAACCCCTATGTAATTTGTTTTCTATTTCTTCATGGTATTTTGAAAAAGAGTGTTAGGCTCACTCTTTCATAATGGGGGAATCCCAAATTAATTCCAGATGATCATATATAAGGAATAGCTGCTATAGTTTTCATGTTAAGCACATGAAAAAGGATCTTTGGTTTACAAAACAAATAATTATTAATCCATTGTGGTGCAGACTTTTTTAGGTAGTTATAATACAGCTGTGAACAAAGCTGATAATATGTCTGCCTTTATGGGGATATATTCTAATAGGGGCAAATAAAAAATTGGATATAACATGTACGATGCTATCTCTATATAATTTAGAGATATTTATAGGTAAATAAACAGGGAGCAGAGTGACTGAGGATGGGAGAGGAGGAAGTTGGTCCTCAGCTTCTCTGAGATCTGAAAGCTGAAAAGGAACTAGTCATTCAGACGCGTGTGCATCGTTAAATGGTTAAGAAATACACAAATATAGCACATCTCAAAGAGGACCTGACATTTGCTTGTGAAAGTGGTCACTGGAGTACTGATAGCTTGTATTTTAAAGGTGTAGAAGGAGCGATTGGAAATCCAATAGAAGATTGTGCTACCTAGTGGATGGCATGACTCTTAACACAAGAGGCAGATGGAGGCCACTGGCAGGTGTATGTATATGTTAAAAGCGGTTTGGATATCCTGGTGAAAGGAAGAAGTCTCACTTGACAGCAAAGGGGAAAGATAAGAAACACGCCAGCTCTCCTTTCCTCCCCCTCGGCATTAGCCGAAGGACTGCTGTGGAGACCGGCAGCCACCTCACTCTGCAGACCTTAGAACATCACCCACTTTCTAGCAGCCACACTGATATTTAGAAATATGATTTTGGCCCCAAGAATGTTCAATTGTGGTAAAAACTCTTTGTTAAAGAAGATGATAGTATGAAAAGGTAAGATGATAGTATGAAAGGTATGATGATAGTGTGAAAAGGTATGATTGTTGTTGTTTAGTCTCTAAGTCACGTCCAACTCTTTGTGACCCCATGGACTTCAGCATGCCAGGTTTCTCTGTCTTTCACCATGCCCTAGAGTTTACTCAGACTCAGGTCTGTTGACTCAGTGATGCCATCCAACCATGGCATCCTCCGTTGCCCCCTTCTCCTCTTGCCCTCAATCTTTCCCAGCATCAGTGTCTTTTCCAATGACTCAGCTTTTTGCATCAGATGGCCCAAGTATTGGAGGTTCAGCTTCAGTATCAGTCCTCCCAGTGAATATTCAGGGTTGATTTCCTTTAGGATTGACTTGTTTGATCTCCTTTCAGTCCAAGGGACTCTCAAAAGTTTTTTCCAACATCACAGTCTGAAAGCATATATTCTAGAGTCATCTAGATAATAAACACACTCTGTGAACAATAATATTTCAAAAGATGCATCTGGAGATGTCCTGATGAAAGCTTTCTGCCCATGTAAACATTAGAAAAACTCAGTAGACAGTATTTTAAAATTAACTATTTAACAATAATATATAGTATATACCTGTATAATAAAGTAAAATGTTTCAGTAAAATTTTTTTTTCTAAAAAATATTTAATAGCCTGAGAAAATTCTCAGGCAATGTTAAGAGGAAGCAGAATTTAAGACTTCATGTAGTATGAAAATAGCTTCTACAAAAAATAAGTAGGGGCAGACCTGTAGTTTAATTCAGAAAATTTCAAATGTTTAAAAATTTCAAACTGTATAACATGCTGTGTGTGTATATATATATGTATGTATTATACATGTATATACACACAATTGAACATAATAAAATGTTACCATATAAATATAATGTAAATATGTGCATTATTCAGATATGTGCACATGCATGTAGAAATAATTAACAAGGGAAATAATTAACATGAGTTTTTTTTATTTTTTCACTTGAGTTTTTGGGTTTTTTTTTTCCCCATAGAAATAATCTGAAAATACTCTCAGGAAACCTAGAGAGACAGGTAACTATTGACTTTTTATTTTTTAAAATAGAGAAATAATCACGAAGTTATTTGGTCTACCCAGTATAGCATCCCAATTTTTAGATGTATTTCCAAACGTTCTGTAAGTATCATTTCTTCTTTTTAACCTCTTAATTTTATACAACGTGTTATAAGGATGCTGGGACTTTGGGACAGGAGGATGAGAAGGATTTAATCCAATAGGAGACAATGACCTATAAAAGAAGAGGAAACAAAGGAGGTGATGGATAGTACATTTTTTATGTTATAAGGAATAAGTGGTTTAAAACATGCAAATACTTCAGAGTAGTATGTTCATTTAAATAATGCAGGAACCCTGATCTGGAGAGTTTAAGTCCCATGTCCAGGGTTACATAGCCAGTGGGATAGTAAAGTCAGAATTCCAACCCAGGATTCCTAATGGGCATGCCCCCTCCGGAGTTTTTTCACTCTACCACCCTCCTTTCTGCCCTCCTCCAGGTAAGCCACAAATAGGAGATGGTTTAAAACAGAAAAATTATGTGTTCACAGAGTTCCCTACTCCAGATTTAGTGGTGAGAAAGTTTACACAAGGAAAAGAGTTATCATTCTTTTGAAAGCTCACTACAAATCCTGTCTCAGCCTTTGCAGTTGAGTTTCACAAACAAAGACTTAGACCTTTCGACCTTACTTGACTGGTACACAGGAAAGATAGGCCACCTAAGCCCTCCCAGAGGAGAGAACTGATATTTGCTACTAACTCCGGTGAACAACTAGATACAGAGAAAGTGTTTTCCAAATTCCAATACGAAGTAACCTGAAACCCAGCAGCTGGTGCGCCGCCCAGGGCAGCTGCATGTAAATGGTAGATACATGGTTGGTGACTGGAGACTGGCTTCCTTACTGATCCTCAAGCCTCTGAATGAGGTTTCTTCCCAGTGTCCTCACTGCAGGGCAAGATCTTCCATCCTCACTTGGGCCCATCCTCACTTTTGGAGTGAAAAGTAATAACCCAGAATGAAGCCTTGCTGCTGGTAAGTCGCTTCAGTCGTGTCTGACTCTGTGCGACCCCATAGACGGCAACCCACCAGGCTCCTCCATCCCTGGGATTCTCCAGGTAAGAACACTGGAGTGGGTTGCCATTTCCTTCTCCAATTCGTGAAAGTGAAAACTGAAAGTGAAGTCACTCAGTGGTGTCTGACTCGTAGTGGCCCCATGGACTGTAGCCTACCAGGCTCCCTTACCCGTGGGATTTTCCAGGCAAGAGTACTGCAGTGGGGTACCACTGCCTTCTCCAATGAAGCCTTGAGGTTTTATTATATACAAGCATACTTGACCAAGCATGTTTTTGTTTGTAACTGATGAGAGCCCACAATATTATTACAAATAGGAAAAAAAACTGATTGGTTTGGGATGTCCCGCTCAGTCATGGTGCATCATGAGACTTAAGTGGGAAGGAAGACTAAAGCAAGCCTGGAAAGGGCTGAGGAGGCAGGACTGACACAGGTGTGTGGCGGCTTCTCGACCTCAGTGTACTATCTAAAGAGGCACAAAAAATCTAGATTGTGTTTAGCCCAATTCTATAGGTGAAACATGCAACCTAAAAATTCCGGTCATCGATTACATGGAAAGTCAGGCTGGTGGATGTAATATAAGTGTCCTCAATTATCTGTATCTGTCTCTTATCAATAAGACTCTACTGAGTGTCCTGAAGTTGGGAGGCCAGTAAGGTCTGACCCTGAGGGACAAGGGATAGCAGAAACCAATCAAGGCATCTGGCTTCTATTTAAGTATATTCTTAGCAGAACAGAGTAGGGAGCTAAAGTCCATTCAAAAAACTGAAAGCAAGGTCTGAGCTATGTGATAGAAAAACTAGGATTTGATAAGAAAGCAAAAAACAAAACAAAACAAAAAAGCACACTGGACCCATAATTAAAGCATCCCAACTTCTCCTAAACTGAGACTTCTCCCAGACTGAGCTTGTGACGCCTAATACACACTTCAATTCTAGTAGCACTGGTTCTGGGACAATTTGGATTCCACTTCCTCCAAACCTTCTGGGAATGAATCATATAGTAATCTCAGAGCTTCTTGGACAGTCTCTCAGAAAGTGACAGGAAGAAGAGCCAGATGAGAGTAACTGTCCATTAGTTATCAAGCTCAAACAGATCTTGTCTACCCTTTCTTCTTCTCCACTTTGTCCACACTATCACTCTTCCTTTAGCATCTGCACTGACCTTGGTTCCAGCTGTGTATAATTTTGTTGTTATTGTTTAGTTGCTAAATCATGTCAGACTCTTTTACAACCACATGGACTTTAGCCCACCAGGCTCCTCTGTCCAAGGGAGTTCCCAGGCAAGAACACAAAAGTGGGTTGCCATTTCCTTCTCTGGGGGAATCTTCCTGACCTAGGGATTGAACCCACATCTCCAGCATTGGCAGGAGGGTCCTTTATTACTGAGCCACTTGGGAAGCCCCTTTACAGTTTTGGGAGACAACAAATAAATCCAGTGGATGGTAACTGACTCACCTTGAACTCTTCAGTAGGGAAGACTTTTCGGTGAGCAGGCAGGTCTGTGTGCTCCATGTGTAGGCAGATGCATGCCTTTTGGTATAATGTGTGGTAGGCAGTTTCTGGGAAAAACAAAAGCAATGACAGATGGTTTATTAGGTATATTGCAGTGGTCCACTCTGCATAATTTTATAGGCATTACAAATGGGACTGCCATCCATCCTCTCCTGGGAAGCAGAGGCAGAAAGTAACTCAGCAGCCAGAGTCCAAATTTTCAGTGCTTGGGGAATATCTTAATTAAGAATAAAGTCTGCCAGAACTGCTTTGCTAGAATTAGAGACTCAGAATTCTAGAGCTGGAGGGGAAATAAGAAATCATTCTGAGTATTTCTTAATCACTGACTAGGTGCTGGGTCTCATGCTAGAGTGTGGACTTAGCCAGTCACCTCCTGTGACTGAGATTTTTTCTCATGGACACGTAACAAGTTAGATCATAGCACAGACTCCTGCATCCATAGTAAAGCCTCTTTTCTGCAGCACATTATTGGCCTCTGTTTGTCTCTCCATGATGCCTTTCCTCTCCCATCCTTGAAGAACACAGACGTGATCCTTGAAATGAATAGAAAAGGATCAGGAGAGTGAGAAAAATGACTACCACAAACCTAGGATCTGAGGGTGTAGAATGGCACTCAATCCATGAAAAATAGTGTGTCTATTCATTTGCTCTGTCAGTTTTTTCAACACACAGGATCTGAATAGCTACTAAATCACAGGACAGTCTCTAAGGTGTGTAACTTTAAGGAAGCAGTCTAAGTCATCAACTAGTAATAAAAAAAAAAATTCTAACCTTTATTTACATGATTCAAGGAATATTACTGGGCATGTGAGTCATAACTTTAGCAACAATTTTCAAACCTTTTTCATGCCCTGATTTTTCTTACAACTGCTTTTTAGCTCTTTGTGCTTCATGCTCAGAGCATATTTGACTCTGTGTGACACTATGGACTGCAGCCCATTTGAATAAATCTTGCTAGAGAATTATATATGTCAATAAGTCACCCAAAAATCTATAGGAGAAAGTAGCTTCAACCCAATTAGGCAATATGTTCAACTTGAGAAACAAGAGATGAAGTTAAAACATTAATATGAAATTTAGGGCATAGAGAATAACAATGCTGTTTAAAAAAGAGGGTCTTGGCAAAGATAAAACATGATTTCAGGTTTAGATACCTCACATACAAGAGGCAGTAAAGACAGACTGAAGGCAGTGGAGAGGAGTACCAGCACATTTTGTTGTTATTTTAGTTGTTCAATCGTGTCTGACTCTTTTGAGACCCCATGGACTGTAGCCTGCCAGGTTCCTCTATCCATAAGATTTTCCAGGCAAGAATACTGGAGTGGGTGGGCCATTTCCTTCTCCAGGAGATCTTTCTGGACCAGGGATCAAACCTGTGTCTCTCACATTGGCAGGCAGATTCTTTACCACTGAGCCACCAGGAAAGCTACTAGAGATATACAAGGAAACTGAGAATTATAAGAAGTAGACAGAACTATAAAATCTTAGACATCCAATTCTTTTTAGTGCAGGGAAGAAAAAAATTCTTCATGCCTGGAAGGTGTTCTGTGAACAAGAGGTGGTCATCGTATGTCTTAAGATGCATTTGAGTTATGTTCAGTCTTTGTTTTGTGGGAAGATGGTGGCAAATATAGTGTATTTTAGAAAATTTTGTTAACAATTATTTTTAAAGACTGGCATTTAAGCAGGTATGGCTATCTTACTTTCAAGTGAAAATAAGAAAATCTCATCTATGTTTACTCCTAATGCCCAATGATGGCATGTAAATAAACTAAATGGGGTGTGAAACTTCCATATTTCAGTTATTCTAAAGAAACCAGCAAATCTGGAGGTTTGGTTTGTAGATTGTCTTTTGATAATGTTTGATCACTCTTTGTTCTTCAGTTCAAGTTTAACCCATTTCTCACTAGGCCAGCTACTTAGAAACTACTAATGCTAGTGAACAGGATTACTAAACTGAATTCTGTTCATGAGCTTGGAGTCCCTAATGTCAGAGCCTCAGTTTACAGGTTCCTAGTGGACTTGCCTTTACCTAAAATCAGTATACTCGTATGAATGTGACTCT
The DNA here is from genome assembly GCA_006408675.1 of Madoqua kirkii. NCBI lineage: Eukaryota > Metazoa > Chordata > Mammalia > Artiodactyla > Bovidae > Madoqua > Madoqua kirkii. Next base: position 85,823 of record SJYC01021004.1, read on the forward strand.
TGGAGTTAGATTTGATCAAAGTCCTGGATTTTCCTCTTACTGATTGTGTAGGCATGGGCAAGTGTTCCTTTTCATTCTTTGCCCTCCCTGTCCTCTACTTTCTCTTCTTTTATCCTTTTTCTCCTTAAAGCCAGTTGCATAAAATAAAATATACAGCAACTTTGAGTGGTTACTATATACTTTAAAACCATGATCTATGAAAAATATTTAGTGCAGTCTGTATACTAAGAACTCATAAATGCTAGTCAGGAATTCCAGGAGCAATAAGGAATACTAGCACAATCAGTTCAGTTCAGTCGCTCAGTCGTGTCCGACTCTTTGCGACCCCATGAATCGCAGCACGCCAGGCCTCCTTCTTCATCACCATCTCTCGGAGTTCACTCAGACTCACGTTCATCGAGTCTGTGATGCCATCCAGCCATCTCATCCTCGGTCATCCCCTTCTCCTCCTGCCCCCAGTCCCTCCCAGCATCAGAGTCTGTTCCAATGAGTCAACTCTTCGCATGAGGTGGCCAAAGTCCTGGAGTTTCAGCTTTAGCATCGGTTCTTTCAATGACTAGCACAATACAATAGTACCAATGTTCCTGTATCTGGATGATAAGTATGACTTAAATTCAGCATCATTATGTATTAGCTAAGGTCCCAGAGAAACAGAACAAATAGGATATATTCATAGATGTGTTTTAAATGGTTCATGAGATGATAGTGGCTAGCAAGTCTGAAATCTGTGGGACAGACCAACAGACTGGAGGTTCTGATGAGTATTTACTCATAAGACAATCTTGAGACACATTTTCCTCCTCCTCTGGAAAGCTCAGTCTTTTCTCTAAATGCTTTCAACCTATTGGATGAGGCCCACCCACTTATGGCAGCATAATCTGATGTCTTCAGTCTACCAATTTAAATATTCATCACATTAAAAAAATATTTCACAGAGACTTTGGGACTACATTTAACCAAACAACTGGGCACTGTAGCCAAATTGGCAGTCACTAATTGTCACATGTCATCATCATAACTCCCTGAAATATTCCCTGGTCTGGCAGTTAGGTTAACTGAGCTGTTCCTTTGATTCCTCTTTCTGTCTTAGTTCCTGGTCAAGTTACTTATTTCTCTGAGACTTAGATTTATCCTATAGAAGATATTGTCCTTCCAGTTTTCCATATCCCTTTCTAAATGATCAATATGATTGTCTCCATGTAGAAGTATTGGTAGATTGTCATTGTCTGTCTAAGACATACCAAACAAATAAGTGATAGTCTTAAGGAGGCAAATGTGACTTTTTTCCTGATTCTTTCAGATATAAGCTAATGGAGTTTGGCACCTAGGGAGCTGAGAAATATTTACAAGTCACTGCCCACTTTAAGGGCATATCAGGTGGCTGATTCATGCCTGACTACTCAGTTCTCATGGGACAGTTGAGCAAAAATAGGCTTTAATTCATCCATATACATATGTTAAGATAATTTAAGTAGACAATGTGCATCAGGACTTGAGATGTTCCCTTGTGAACTCAGAGACATCAGGCAGGAGAAATTGAAAGTCACCCTTCCTACAACAGCTGCTGGTAAGGAGGACTCAACTGGCTTTTCATTTTTTTGGCTAAAATTTAAAGCATTGACTGTTTTTACACAAGCACATTATCCACAAGGTGAAAGCATGGAGAGAAACAGAAAAGTATAGAGAAACAGAAAAAATATAGAAAATAAAGATTTTTTAAAAATGAATTTTTAATTCAATTTTCTAAGAAGAAGGAAAAGGAGAAGAAAGAAGAGGAAGAAAGGGGAGACAGAAAAGAGGTAGAGAGAAAATTTTCCAGGCACATGATGCATGAAATTATCCTGTCATCAACTTCATAGAGGTATGGCTCCATGTATGGTGAGGAGCATTCAGAGGACTGGGGAAGCTGCCACCCGTTACTGCTCAGTGGACCTCCAGGCAGAGCAGAGATGGCTGGGAGTCCTCTGAGAAGGAAGGGGTATGTGTTAGGTATTTTGCTTTCTAAGAAACCAAGATACTGAAGTGAATTTAATTACAATCTACTTGCAGGAGCCATAGAATTAAAAATGGCTAACTGAGGAAAACAAAGGAGATTCATATCTATGGTCAGGATGGGAATAATTTTCAAATATTAAGGTTTTTCCAGTAGTCGTGTATGGATGTGAGAGTTGGACTATGTAGAAGGCTGAGCACCGAAGAATTGTTGCTTTTGAACTGTGGTGTTGGAGAAGACTCTTGAGAGTCCCTTGGACTGCAAGGAGATCCAACCAGTCCATTCTGAAGGAGATCAACCCTGGGATTTCTTTGGAAGGAATGATGCTAAAGCTGAAACTCCAGTACTTTGGCCACCTCATGCAAAGAGTTGACTCACTGGAAAAGACTGATGCTGGGAGGGATTAGGGGCAGGAGGAGAAGGGGACGACAGAGGATGAGATGGCTGGATGGCATCACTGACTCGATGGACTTGAGTCTGAGTGAACTCTGGGAGTTGGTGATGAACAGGGAGGCCTGGCGTGCTGCGATTCATGGGGTTGCAAGGAGTCGGACACAACTGAGCAACTGAACTGAACTGAAGGAGATTGGAACAAGTGTCATGAACTAGAGGGAGACAGAAGGTAAACATTCAGCTAGGGATTTCCAGAAAGCAGCGGCCCTGCAGGAACTGGGCCCAAGCCAAAGGCAACAGAGGCTGAGAGCAGAGAAAAGAGGGCAGTCACACCCCTAACCAAACAAAATAGTCTAACTGCAGAAAAACCAGATGACCTGAAGTATAGTATAATCCTAAATTCTTTCTAAATTCTCCCCTTCCACTATATATAAGAGAAGCATTAAATTTCTTTAAGGAAGGGGATTTGCAAAGATGTGAATCTAAAAGTCTCTGTGATCATCATAACAAAGCTACTACATTCCTTTTTCAGGAATAGGAATGGTATAGGAAATACAATGTATTGCATAGAGAATAGACAACATTCTCAATTGGCTGAAAATCCACTGTAATAGGGAGTATTCTGGAATATAAGGCTGAAGAGATATATTGTAGAGTGTCTTGAATACCAGACTAAAAAGATAGGACTTTATCTAGTGGGAAGTCTATTTCCAAAGCCTTTGGAAAGTTTTAGCTTTGACATGGTATCATTCGAATGCTCCCTTTAAAGTTGTCCTTGGAGCAGGGTGAAAGATAGATGAAAGATAACTAATAGATTAGTTGTCTATTGATGCTCAAGACATGACCTCAATAAGTACCAGTTTAAAGCAATAAGCAATTATGTTCTCACAGTTTTCAAGGGGGCAAGGATCCAGGAGTGAATTAGTAAGATGGTTCTGACTCAAGGTAACACGGGAGGTGGCAGTCAAGCTGTTGGCCAGGACTATAATCACAGGAGGACTTCAGTAGGCTGGAGCTCAGTCTTGTGGCTCTCCTAGAAGTCCTTAGATTCTGACCATACAGCCCTTACTACAGGGCTACCTGACACTGTCCTGGCATCGTGGGTGACTTCCCCTGGAGTGAGTGATCCAAGGTCAAGGAAGAGGAGAGGAAGCCTGATGCTTTTAATGACCTAGTCTCTGAAGTCTCACAGTCCCTTCTATTTATTAGAATTCAACCTACGTTCAAGAGGGACTCCACCTCTTGAAGGGAGAGAGAGAAAAAGATTTAAGTAAAACCAATATAGATAGCTTAGCATCTGCATGTTATAGAGATTGTGCCACCTGGTATCTCCCATCTCAACAGGTATTTGGGACAGGAAACAAAGTATTAATCGAAGTCTAGTGCAATGGTGAAGAGAACCATACAAGCACGTTTTCGCTAAGGCAGTGTGATGAAAAAAATGAATGTTGGGGACAACATACATGAGATATATTAAGAGGAAATATTTTAGGGAGATAGTTATAAACTAAATGTAAATAAGAAAGGAAAACAAAGATTATTTTTAAATTTCTTATTTGTAAATTCAGTTCAGTTCAGTCGCTCAGTAGTGTCCAACACTTTGCGACCACATGGACTGCAGCACGCCAGGCTTCCCTGTCCATCACTAACTCCCGGAGATTACTCAAACTCATGTCCATTGAGTTGGTAATACTATCCAACGATCTCATCCTCTGTCGTCCCCTTCTCCTCCACCTTCAATCTTTCCCAGTATCAGGGTCTTTTCATATGAGTCAGTTCTTCACATCAGGTGGTCCAAGTATTGGAGTTTCAGCTTCAGTATCAGTCCTTCCCAGAATATTCAGGACTGATTTCCCTTAGGATTGACTGGTTGGATCTCCTCATAGTCTAAGGGATTCTCAACAGTCTTCTCCAACACCACAGTTCAAAAGCATCAATTCTTCGGCATGCAGCTTTCTTTATCGTCCAACTCTTACATCCATACATGACTACTAGAAAAACCATAGATTTGACTAGATGGACCTTTCTTGGCAAAGTAATATCTCTGCTTTTTAGTATGCTGTCTAATTTGGCTATAGCTTTTCTTCCAAGGAGCAAGTGTCTTTTAATTTCATGGTGGCGGTTGCCATCTGCAGTGATTTTGGAGCCCCCCAAAAGTGAAAAAAAAATTGCAAATTGCCTGTGATAATCAGACCAGGATAGAGAGAACAGGTCTGATGATGATGTCTTTGACACAAATAAGAAAGTCAGGGAAATGCTGAGGAAAGATGGGGGTGATAATGAGTTTACTTTCAGAAATATTGCGTTTATGGTACTGTGGGGCATATCATGTGCTAACACTAGCAGACTGTTGAAACACTAGCCTGGAAAACTGAACTGTGAGTCTGGGAAAATGGATTGACATGGCCATCGCCTCAACTTGAGCAGTAAGAAAAAAATAGACAATAAACGGGCTGGTTGAGAGAGAAAGAGGGAAGAAAGCTCAGGGGAAATACTGACTTTTGAGGGATGGGAGAAAGAACAGAACTGTTGAAACTGACCAGGAAGAGAATTTGGAATCACTCGGGACCCAGGAGATAACAATATTGTAGGAGGAAAGGGAACATGGACTCAGCTGACCCTGTCCCATGCTGAGAGGTCAGGAAGAGTGTGGATTGTGTGGATAACTGTGTCTGGAAGAATGCCATCTGTGGCCTCTAATAGTAATAACTGAAATGGAAAGTGAAGCAAAACCCAGATGGTACAGTATTGAGTGGTGAGTAAAAAACTTCAGTGGTATGCTCAAAAGGTTTAAAAACTGGCTTTCTAATGTAGGGCCTGTTTTGAAGCATTGCTGAATTTCATGGTATAAATACTTTCATCATAGCCATTTACAAGCTATCAATAATTTAACAGTTGTCCCCAAGATTCCCGAAAATTTAACAGTTAGTTCGCATTAGCCTTTATGTTCTGGTTGCAGTATATCACCAGAAGGACTAAAAGATGAATAGGCATATAGGCATTTTTCAAAGATCTTTGGAAATAGACCTGGTAACTTACACTTATGCTCTACAAACATGGAAAGGCAATATATCCTCTCAGAAAGCTTCCAGAAATCCTCATATTATCAAGAGGCCAGAGGAAATCTCTCTTGGCTCCGCCCTTTGTGCCCCTTTCTATGAGTGTTCCGTGGGCACCTAGGGTGCACAGGGCCATCTGGAGTTCACTTTCCCTTAGTCCCCTTGTCCTTCCTCTTCATCACTCTTCCTCTAGGGGACCTCAGAGCAGCTACATTTTTCCATGACCAGTCTTTTGCCTTAAACACTCAATTCTTCATGGATGAAGTATCTTAAAATATAAGCGAACTTCTCATTTTCTAATATCTGTTATCTTGTCATCTCTCACAGTAGAATTTTGGGATATCATGCTTAAATCCATCTTCCCCACCAGGGATAAGAACAATGATAAATAAAGGGAGAAAAGGAGAATCCTGCCCTCCCACACTTAGAATATATAAAAGGAGACTTCAGAGTGAAAGAGTAGCTACCCATTACTCCCTCTGCCGAGCCCTCCTATTTCTATCATCCTGATCATGATCACAATGACCTTGATCAATGACCTTGATCCTGGGCCGCCAAGCCTCCACCAATAAAACCGACAAAGACAGGGTCTCTCTTCTATTCTGTAAGCACTTCTTCTGTGCCAGAGGATAATGTGTTTACTGGAGAGTTTTGAAGAAACTCAGCGCCAACATTTATTCATGATGTATGTTCTTCCAAGCTTAAAAGTATCAGACTTAAAAGCTGTGTGATTTTAAAGCAAATTGATCAAGACCACAAGTGTTAATAAAATGCATGACTACAGTCTGTATATTAACTATGATCTTGGAGGAAATACATTTGGGAATCCTACACCAGTATTTTGCATTTGAGCTAAGAATTCTCATTTTTAAATGAAACTTTGTTGTGATTATTAACCTGCAGAAATTTTAATTATCCTTTCAGTGCTTGAAAGTTCATAATGGAGAGGTGCCAGAAAAATCCCACTGCTAATTAAATCCAACTGAATATTTCCTTCACCTGAAGATATAAAAGTGCTTCTTGTTTGTCAAATCCCTTTCAGCCAAATAACCACTTAACTAATCTCAAATTGAATATCTTGTTTAAGATTTTGAATTATCCTTCCTCTCCAGGGAGCTGCTGTTGAATATTATAATAGCATCATCCAGGGAAATATCTCTTACCCTCCTGAATGGAGGAAAGGGGAAAATACATGTTTTTTATATCACTGAGTAGACTGAAATCTGGGAGAATGAATAGATTGACAGTTTGAAGCAAAAGAACATATTAGAAGGTGGGAATAAAGTCGCTCGGAATCTTTTTACTTTGGACTATTGTGACTCTTTCTGAGAATGCTAAATTAATGGCTTCAGTAATCATGACTCTGGGCTTCCTTGGTGGCTCAGTGGTAAAGAATCCACCAGACAAACAGGAAATGCAGGTTCGATCCTTGGGTTGGGAAGATCCACTGGAGAAGAAAGTGGCAACCCACTCCAGGATTCTTGCCTGGGAAATCCCATGGACAGAGGAGACTATAGTCCATGGGGTTGCAAAGAACCGGACACAACTTAGTAACTAAACAGCAACAACAACTCATGACTCTAACTCACCAAACAGTGACCTGGAAATCCTATATGTCATAGGAAGGCCAGAATGACCTGGATGTCAGCATATCATGGGAGGGAAAAGAGAATAAGATCGGGCTGTGTCACTTGCCTTCTTTGTGGCCTTCAATAATTCACTTAAATGCTTTGGAATCCAGTTCAAATGACATCTGAGATGTGTCTCACACAGTGCCTGCCTTTATACTATTTAGGCCTGTTTAATTGAATAGCATCAATAAAAGAATATTGTAAAATTAGCTCATGTTATTCTTCTGCTCCTACTGTGGAATGGCTCCCATCCTTCAGACTAAAACCCTCAGTCCTTTCAATGATCTGCATATGACTTTCCATTGCTGCTTTAACCTCAGCTCCTGTGCTCTTGCTGTCCCAGCCTGATCCCTCCTCTATTCCTTAGAAATACTCTCCTACTATAGCCCTCCCTAGGGGAGGAAATGGCAACCCACTCCAGTGTTTCCCTGGAGAATCCCCATGGACAGAGGAGCCTGGCAGATTGCTGTTCATGGGGTCACAAAGAGTTGGAGACGACTGAAGCTACTTAGCATGCACTATAGGCCTTTGTGGGTTTCCCTGGTGGCTCAGATGGTAAAGAATCTGCTTGCAGTGCAGGAGATCCCTGGGTTGGGAAGATCCCCTGGAGAAGGGAATGGCTTCTCCAGTATTCTTGCTGGGAGAATCCTACAGACAGAAGAACATGGACAGAGTCCATGGCGTCACAAAGAGCCAGACCGACTGAGAGACTAACACACATACAGCCCTCTGTACTCACACTGGTGCCACTTATTGGAATGTTCTTTTCCTAGTTTTCTGCAGGACTTGTCCTTTCACTTAAATCTCAGTGAGTCTTGAAATTTCCACACTTCACTACTGCTGCACTTCCTGTTGTCTCATGGAAATACCTTTGATTATTGCTTTTGTGTGTTAGCTTGAAAGGTGTTTTGGGAGGAGATTAACATTTAAATTGCTGAATTTTTAGTAAACAGACTGCCATCCATAATATGGGTGCATCTCTTCCAAGAAGATGGCCTGAACAGAATAAAAATATTGATGAAAAGACAGCCTACTGAGGTATTTGTTAATGATAGCACCCATAATAGACTAATATCCGACATATACAGAGACCGCATACAACTCAACACCAAGAAACATGCAACCAATTTAAAAAATGGGCAGAAGAACTGAGTAGATATTTTTCCAAAGAAGACCTGGAATATAAAAAGATACTCAACATCGCTCATCATCAGGAAAATGCAAATTAAAACCGCAGTGAGATATCACCTCACAGCTATCAGAATGTCCATCATCAAAATGAACATGAATAACAAAAATGTCGGCAAAAAAAGGGGAACCCTTGTACACTGTTGGTGGGAATTGGTAAACTGGTGCAGCCACTGTGGAAAACAGTATGGAAATTTCTCAACTAAAACTAAAATTGCCATATAACCCAGCAATTCCACTCCTGGGTGAATATTTGAAAAAACACTAGTTCAAAAAGATACATACCCCAATATTCATAGCGACATAATTTGCAGTTACCAAGATATGGTAACAACCTAAGTGCCCATCAAGAGATAAATGAATTAAAATGTAGTGTGCACACACACATACACACACACACACACACACACACACACATGATGAAATACCACTCAGCCATAAAAAAGAATGAAATGTTGCCATTTCAGCAATAAGGATGGACTTGGAAGACATTATGTTGGGTGTAAAAAGTTAGAGAAATAAAAATACTGTATGATAGCACTTATATGTGAAATCTAAAAAATGCAACAAACTAGTGAATAAAAAGAAAAAGAAGCAGACTCATATACAGAGAACAAATTAGTGGTTACTACTTGCAGGGGAAAAATAAAGGTAGGGGTGGGAGACAAAAATTTTGATATAAGATAGGCTCAAGGACGCACTGTACAATACAAGAATCTACCCAATATTCTACCCAATATTTTGTAATAACTATGAATGTAAAGTAACCTTTAAAAATTGTATAAAACATTAGGGGGAGAAATAAAACACAAGGGAGAAAAAAAGACTGGGCAAGAGAAACTTCTCCAGCAGACTGCTTTTGGAGAGAAAGAACATTATCAGGTTTCCTGGATCTCCAAGCTGCCCTCGTTCAGACTAGAACTGAACCATCAGCCTTCCTAGATCTCCAGCCTGCTGGCCTACTCTGCATATTTTACACTTTCAAGTTCAAAGTGTTGATTTTAATCCAACATAAAAATCTCTAAATCCCTGGCCACCGTAGTAGCAACATTAGAATTTGCAGTTTAGGTTCTGTAAGCCAAGTTGTCTCAGACTGATGGTTAAATTACTGCTTCATTTTTGGAGCCCCTACCATAGTCCTAATCCCTCCCCCTATCTCCCACTTAACAGGGCTCTGAAACAAGGTTTGATTTGATATATTCATTGTTGAGAAGATCTAGCATTGAAGCCAACAGAATGAAAACATTGTTATGAGATCAGAAAGAGACCTCCGTTTTTCCTTACTGTTTCAACAGTCTTTGTTACATGTATCCATTGTTATTTTTGTGTGTGTGAAAAGCATATAATATTTATCATCATAACTATTTTTATGTATACAGTAGAACAGTATCACAGTTTTCAAGAATATTTTCATCTTGCAAAACTGAAATTCTACAAACATGAAACAACAACCCCTCTTCTCCCTTCCTTCAGCCTCTGGAAACCACCATTTTACTTCCTGGTATCTTTTCTTATAAGGGAACTAATCCCTAATCATATGAGAAATAATTAAGGGATCAGGAATTCTTAATTCGGACTAGGGTGTGTCTAGGGAACTGAAGCGACTTAGCCTCAGCAGCAGGGAACTTGAGAGTTACTCTTATGCTTCAGATATTTGCCATGCATGTCTACTGAACAGACTGCTTCAAATCTCACTTGAAGCAGGTGGGATATGATTGACTTAAAAAAATAAATTTTGGATTATTTCAGTGGCTGGCATAAGAGTCAGCTCTTGGAAAGTACAAGAAGAAAGAATTTAGGCCAACATAAGGAGGCTTGTGGTAACAGAACTGTCTTATGGGATAAGATTCTTTAGGGAAGACAGAGTTCCACACTACTACAGATATTCAAATATAAGCTGTTAATAAAACAAAAGAATTTTGTTAAAGGTCATCAGACACCATAGAAACATGGTAAAGGATAAAAGGATGAAATTTCTGTGTGGCTTTGGGAAAGATGAAAACTATAGTTAATTATCTATTTGACATGACACAATACAAAATTCCGTGTTTTATATGAGATCTAGATACTGTGTTGAAAATTCAAACTCTCATAAACATAGTCAAGCATAGTATTCCTTTCCAAAATTTAAACTACAGGGAATTCCATGGCATTCCAATAGTTAGGACTTGGTGCTTTCACTGCCAAGACCCAGGTTCAGTCCTTGGTCAGGGATCTAAGATCCCACAAACTGTGCAGCCAGAAAAAAGAAAAAAAAAAAAAAGGCGTGATAGCTGAAGGGGCTTTCTTCTATTCCTGGACATGATACAGCATAAAGAACCACCATAAACAATTGTAAAATTGGGAACAGTATATTACCAGACTATATTTTAAGTAAAATTTATCATATGACCTATGTGGCAAACCCACTCTAGTATTCTTACCTGGAGAATCTCATGGACACAGGAGTCTTGCACACTACAACCCATGAAGTCGCAAAGGGTCAGACACGAGTGAAGCAACTTAGCACCTAGTCCTCTAGGACTTTCAAAAATGAGGTTTTTCTGTATCCTCTCTGACCCCAGAGCAATAGCACTGACTTTTCCCAGGATTAAAGCCTCTGCTTGAGGCATAGAGCTCCCATATACATAGGACTGGTTATGATGCAGACTGACGGAGCCTGGTCAAGCTACTTACCACGCTGCCTAGGACTTTGATTTCCCTCCAAGGTCAGAACAACACAGGGCAAATGACTAGAGTTCAAGGGCTCTTAGAGACCTAAAGAGTCAGAGTACCCAATGCAAGTTATCTAAGTACTAGGTTAAGCCTTGATCCTTTCCACTGTAGATTTGACTCTGAACAAGGTCTGTGCCAGTAGGTCAAACCTGTTCCACCATGAAAAATCTAAGTGAAAGTTCTACAGTTAATGAAATGAAGGCAATATTGTGTGCTTTAGAAAATCCATAACAACTCAGTTTAGTTCCAAGCTTTATTTACAACACTATTGATAACTTTAGGTTTCTCACTTCCATTGAGTTCAATCCTCTCAATACAGTACTGTAAAACCTTTCATTGATAACTTTGTTCTGTGTTGGTATATTGCCTTTTCAATTGTAAAACATTTTCTTTCCAATTAACTAATATATACTAGTTATATTGCCAAAATTCAGCCTCTGTACACTGGTGCCAGATGAAATCTGGGGGATAGACTTTGGGGTGAAGTAGAAAGAAATAGCTTTATTGCTTTGCCAGGCAAAGGGGACCACAGCAGGCTAATGCCCTCAAGACTATGTGTCCCACCCTGGAGTAAGTACTGAGGAATCTTACAGTGTTCACGGAGCAGGACATGATCAGCTCGTGGACATTCTTCTAATTGTTTGGTGGTGAGATGATTAGAAATCAGAATCATCAACCTTCTGGTTCTAACCCATCTGGGGTCTACATGCTTGTGAGGCGCATACAGTTAACTTCTTCCACCTGGTGGGGGTTTCAGTATCTGCAAAATAGCTCAAAGGATATGGCTGAGAATATTATCTATAGCCTTTGCATGTGTGCGTCAGTCGTGTCCGATTCTTTGCGACCCCATGGACTGGAGACAGTGGGTTACCATTTCCTCCTCCAGGGGATCTCCCTGGCTCAGGTATCAAACCTGAGTCTCCCTCATTGCAAGCAGATTCTTTACCATCTGTGCCTTGAAGAAGTACTAAAGGCCATTGATTTTGTTTAATGGCTAAATCATTTTTAGTTTATCTTGCTTGGCAGTTTCTTTTCTTTCTGCATTTCTTCACTTCTCTGATTAGATGCTTTCTTTGACTGAAGTTTTTCTACACACAAAAGGCAGGTAGAAGGCGCAGGTGAGGCCCAGTTCTGCCAAGGCCTCAGGGTCCTCCTGCTTGGATACGGTTGTCTTCTGTATTAATGTGCTTCATAGCTGGATTTTCAGTTACTGGCGGCCCCTTGCAAGTCTGAATTCTGTAGCATTTCCCCAGCGGTGCTTCATTCAGTCTTACAAACATTATAGGCAAAAACGTTCTCATCAGGAACTTAGCTTTTTCATACTAGTCCTCTGACCTTTAATATCACTGGTGGTGAATCTTCTAGAGCAGTTTTCCTTCTTGGTGCAGTGTACAGTTTACCAATGATAAATGCACAATTTTAGATGTTACACAGATCATTTTTTAAACATGTTATTGTTCTATGTTTATTTTAGTAGGTATTATAAAATACATAGTTCAATTCAGTTCAGTTCAGTTGTGTCCAACTCTTTGCGACCTCATGAATTGCAGCATGCATTCAGTTCAGTTCAGTTGCTCAGTCGTGTCCGACTCTTTGTGACCCCATGAATCGCAGCACAGCAGGCCTCCCTGTTCATCACCATCTCTCAGAGTTCACTCAGACTCACGCCCATCGAGTCCGTGATGCCATCCAGCCATCTCATCCTCTGTCGTCCCCTTCTCCTCCTGCCCCGATCCCTCCCAGCATCAGAATCTTTTCCAATGAGTCAACTCTTCTCATGAGGTGGCCAAAGTACTGGAGCTTCAGCTTTAGCATCATTCCTTCCAAAGAAATCCCAGGGCTGATCTCCTTCAGGATGGACTGGTTGGATCTCCTTGCAGTCCAAGGGACTCTCAAGAGTCTTCTCCAACACCACAGTTCAAAAGCACCAATTCTTTGGTGCTCAGCCTTCTTCACAGTCCAACTCTCACATCCATGCATGACCACAGGAAAAACCATAGCCTTGACTAGACGGACCTTAGTCGGCAAAGTAATGTCTCTGGTTTTGAATATACTATCTACGTTGGTCATAACTTTTCTTCCAAGGATTAGTAGAACACAAATCCTATAGTTTTACATATATCTTTAAAGACTAGGCTTGACATAGAAACTGAGTTAGAAAATAAAGGTGTAAGTAAAATTTTTAATTAATATATGGAGAACATAGATGTGGCAAAAGTCATCAAGGTGGTATGGAACTGCTTGGATTTTGTGAGTGGGAGAAACTAGTTTCCAATGTACAGTTGGCAGGGAAGTCTGATGCGCTGAAGTCCATGGGGTCACAAAGAGTCAGACACAACATAGCGACTGGACAACAACGAGGTACTCTGATTTTTAGTGTTATATAGCCAGGCTTCCCAGGTGGCTCTGTGGTGGGAAATCTGCCTGCCAATGCAGGAGACACAAGAGACTTGGGTTCGATCCCTGGGTTGGGAAGATCCCCTGGGGGAGGAAGTGGCAACCCACTCCAGTATCCTTGCCTGGAGAATCCCATGGACACAAGAACCTGGCAGGCTACTGTCCAAGGGGTCACAAAGAGTCAGATACAACTGAGCACAGCACAGTCCAATTCTCAGCCACTCTCTGCACCGCCCATCCTCTCCACTCCTAACAAACACAACCTTCAGGCACTGGTCATGACCGCAGACAGGCACACATACACTTCCAGTAATAAACCTTCCAGCTGGCGGATATTTTAATGATTTATACCTGAACCTAATGGGCTCGAGGAGAGGCGCCCAGATCTCCAAGCTGACCTCCTGACCTCTCCCAGGTAGCAAACTCTGGTTTCTCAAGAGAAGAGCCTAGGAAATGGGTTTCAGGGTGTTTGGGGTGATTTATGAGCTTACAAACTAGGTTATGAGTAGGAAATAAGTGCCATTTATCAGCTCTCTGGGGTCACCAACAGAGCTGAAGGAAGAGCTGGCTCCAAGGCCTAATAAGGAAACAGTGCTCACCTCCCTGAAGGGGTTGGGGTGGGCAGTGAACTCGCCTCCACTATAGCCGGAAGTGGGGGCCTCATTTTATTTCTTAGCATATACTCCTTTGCCAAGTAAAGTTTCAGTTTCATTTGGAAATATTAACAGGAAAAAAAAAAGGACGTGTCAAAATTAGTGTTGAGAATTGATGTTATGAATAAAAAATTGTGCCAAATTAGCACTTCAGATTTAATTTGATGTGTAGCATGCTGCCAAGGAACTTGGAACATTTGCAGGTTGTTGGGAAATAGTTACAAGTGGCAAACAGCTTCCTCCACCACCCTCTTCTCTCTTCCCTCTCCTCTATAACATCTCCTCTGGGAGAAATGTGTCCTGGATCTGTGTGTGGGTTGAAGGGGGTGGGGACCTTGATAGATATCTAAAGGGCCTGGGCTGACTCTAGGAAATTGTTAGATTGTTTCTAATTTGCATGTCATATGAAGGATTTTTAAGGTCCCAGATTTTAAACAATAGGAGCTGTTTAAACTCAGATCCCTAATGTTTGAATTCCCATTTCTTAGGACAGAAAAGATTTTTAAAAATCTGCCTATCTTCATAACCTCCTGTATCCAAAATCCCTTAAGAACAGCATGACAAAGCATTTCTGATTTTTTTTAAGCTTTTTTAAAAAATCAAACAAGTTAACTTTTGCTTTTATGTTGAGCGTTATTCTGAAATAGGTTATTTGTGTCATTTCTTTTCCTCTGTTCCCCACATTTTGACTTCAAAGCAAGTCAGATTGTAATGTCAAATCTGGACTGAAATGGGTGAATTTGGACCATTAAAATTAGTCTTTTGTTTTTCTAAAAGTGTTAGTTCCTCAGTCATGTCTGACTCTTACTGACCACATGGACTGTAGCCCACCAGATTCCTCTGTTCATGGGATTCTCTAGGTGAGAATACTGAAGTATTTCCTTCTCCAGGGGATCTTTCTGACCCAGGGATCGAACCCAGGTCTGGCAATATCATATGTATTATATTATTCATTTTATATTCATATAACTATACATTTTAAAAGAATCTGAGGGGGCATTGGTTTACCTTTGTACAAGAGAAACCGAGATCAGCAGAAAACTCACTTCCCCAAGTTTACATAGGCCTTGAATAATAAGAATTCTGATTCTTCCTGCTTTCCCTCTGAGGTCAGGATATTTGCCATGACAGACCTCTGTCTCATATAGCAGGGGTAGGGTCTGTATTCCAGAAAAGACTGCTTTTCTTTTTTTTTTCCCCTCTAGAACGAATATCTTGAATGTTTGGTGAGTGCACTTGGCTGGAAAGCTACTCTTGAAATTTTAATGTGTTTTCTTGTCAGTCAAGCAAATTTCCAAACTCCTGTTCTGCTTCTGTGCCCTGAGTCTAACTGCCTCCAGCACTGCCAGTGTGAGATCGTCCTTTCTTAATGGGCCACAGTGGAGTGAGGGCTGAATACCGGCTGCCTGGTGTGTGCAGGAGAATATAAAAAGGGAAGGAGCCATCCACAGGCTGAGAGATAATGCAAATATCAGGCTCTCCTGGGGGCAGAAGACCTAACAAGTGAAGTATTCAGAGGAAGCTTAGCCAGAGGCCGTACCCCAGGAATCACTTAAGTCACCTGTTTATTCATTTATTTACACAACGCATAATATTCACGCCTTTATATCAATGCACTCTACTGGATGCTATGGAGAATGTAAAAATAAATTGCTTATATATTCCTGTCCCATAAAATGAAGTAGAAAGGGTCACCTAAAAAATTCTGGAGAGGAGCTGTGACAGAAAAAGTTAATGCAAAAGAACCAAATGAGAGGCCTAGGTTTAAAAAATTGTATAATTTCCATATAGTGAAGAGTTTATTATGACGAATTGTAACACTAATTGAAATTTCTTGTTCACTTATTGCATGTCAAGCACATATATGTGCTTATTTAAATTCTAACAGTATTCTATTTCCCCTTGTAAGGATAAGAATACTAAACCTTGGTAAGTTTTAACTAACAAGCCCAAACTCACACAGCTGCGAATTATTGGATCCAAGTGTTAACTCTAGGAACTTATTAACAGCCAAATTCTGCCAAAGATAGGCTTCATGGAAGGCATGCCAGTGAACCAAAGACTGAGACTGGAGTAGATAAGGATGAGAGAGTAGGCCAGATCGCTAGCAGGGAATATGAATCAGGGGGCAGAAAACCCCATGGTTTAGAAAGCTTATAAATTATGCCCAGATCACACCCGTTGGGATCTTATAACTACAACTACCATGCTGATAGGTCCCAATCCCAAAGAAATGGGTTCCAATCCCAAAGAAAGGCAGTGACAAAGAATGTTCAAAGTACTGCATAATTGCCCTCATTTCACATGATAGTAAAGTAATGCTCAAAATTCTCTAAGTCAGGCTTCAACAATATGTGAACTATGAGCTTCCAGATGTTCAAGCTGGATTTTAAAAAAGGGAGAGGAACCAGAGGTCAAATCCCCAGCATCTGTTGGATCACTGAAAAGGCAAGAGAGTTCCAGAAAAACATCTACTTTTGCTTTATTGACTACAACAAAGGCTTTGACTGTGTGGATCACGACAGACTGTGGGATATTCTTCAAGAGATGGGAACACCAGAACACCTGACCCACCTCCTGAGAAATCTGTATGCAGGTCAAGAAGCAACAGTTAGAACTGGACATGGAACAACAGGCTGGTTCCAAATCAGGAAACAGATACGTCAAGACTGTATATTGTCACCCTGCTTATTTAACTTATATGCAGAGCACATCATGTGAAATGCCAGGGTAGATGAAGCACAAGCTGGAATCAAGATTGCTAGGAGAAATATCAATAACCTTATATAGGCAGATGCTGCTGCTGCTAAGTCACTTCAGTTGTGTCCGACTCTGTGCGACCCCATAGACGGCAGCCCACCAGGCTCCCCTATCCCTGGGATTCTCCAGGCAAGAACACTGGAGTGGGTTGCCATTTCCTTCTCCAATGCATGAAAGTGAAAAGTGAAAGTGAAGTCGCTCTGTGGTGTCAGACTCTTAGCGACCCCATGGACTGCAGCCTACCAGGCTCCTAGATGACACCACTCTTATGACAGAAAGTGAAGAAGAGCTAAAGAGCCTCTTAATGAAAGTGAAAGAGGAGAGTGAAAAAGTTGGCTTAAAATTCAACATTCAGAACACTAAGTCATGGCATACATCCCATCACTTCATGGCAAATAGATGGGGGAAACAATGGAAACAGTAACAGACTTTACTTTCTTTGGCTCCCAAATCACTGCAGATGGTGACTGCAGCCATGAAATTAAAAGATGCTTGCTCCTTGGAAGAAAAGCTATGATCAACCTAGACAGCATATTAAAAAGCAGAGGCATTACTTCACCTTCAATGGTCCATCTAGTCAAAGCTGTGGTTTTTCCAGTAGTCATGTATGGATGTGAGAGTTGGACTAGGAAGAAAGCCAAGTGTCAAAGAATTGATGCTTTTGAACCGTGGTGTTGGAGAAGACTCTTGAGAGTCCATTGGACTGCAAGGAGATCCAACCAGTCCACCTTAAAGGGAATCAGTAGTGAATATTCATTGGAAGGACTGATGCTGAAGCTGAATCTCCAATACTTTGGCCACCTGATGTGAAGAGTTGACTAATTGGAAAAGCCTCTGATGCTGGGAAGGATTGAGGGCAGGAGGAGAAGGGGACAACAGAGGGTAAGATGGCTAGATTGCATCACTGACTCAATGGACATGAGTTTGATTAAGCTCCAGGAGTTGGTGATGGACAGGGAAGCCCGGCCTGCTGAAGTCCATGGTGTCACAAAGAGTCAGACACGGATGAATGACTGAACTGAACTGAACTGAACTGACCGTGCTGATAGTACACTGCAGCAGGACCCAACAGGCTAGCTGTTCAGAATACTTTGATCTGGATACACAGAAATGGATTGAGTCCCAAATCAAGATAGATGACTTATAGAGTTACTGTTCAAAGCTACTTCAGCTAGAGCTAAAAAGAGACATGTCTGTTGAATTGTTGTGCTGTTTGTTTTTTTATTCCTCTGCCCTAGGCTCTGGGTAATATTACTGGTCAGATACTCTATACCTCAGAAAATCAACCTGAAAAGGGGAGAAAAAAAAAGGTTTGTCTTAAATCTGTCTTCTAAAACATACTCTTCATCAAAAAGCAGCACAAAACAAGTCACTGTTGTAGATTTTAAAGAGCAATTCTTGTACTGTACAGTGGAAGACAGAATGAAATGAGTTCCTCTGGTGAAAATAGAGATAATATGATCTTACAATTGAACAGTGTTCTCTTCTTTTTCTAAGTGGTATTGAAAATAATCTTACTTTAAAATTCTATCTAGTAGTCTAGGCTCATCTTCAAAGATGAGTAATCTGAGTCAACAGAGTCAAAGATTTTGCCAAAATAATGAACATGTAAGTGAAAAAAGTGAGCTGGAGTAGAGGTCTCTGGATCCACACCAGAAGGTGTTTGTTCTTACTATTGTCTTCCCTTTACATTATGCAGTTCAGTTCAGTCGCTCAGTCCTGTCCAATTCTTTATGACCTCACGGACTTCAGCAAGCCAGGCTTCCCTGTCCATCACCAACTCCTGGAGCTTAATCAAACTCATGTCCATAGAGTCAGTGATGCAATCTAACCATCTCATCCTCTGTTGTCCCCCTCTTCTCCTGCTTTCAATCTTTCCCAACATCAGGGTCTTTTCCAATGAGTTGGTTCTTTGCATCAGGTGGCCAAAGTATTGGAGCTTCAGCTTCAGCATCAGTCCTTCCAATGAATATTCATGACTGATTTTCTTTAGGATTGACTGGCTGGATCTCCTTGCAGTCCAAGGGATTCCCAAGAGTCTTCTCCAACACCACAGTTCAAAAGCATCAATTCTTTGACACTCAGCTTTCTTCCTAGTCCAACTCTCACATCCATACATGACTACTGGAAAAACCAGTTTTGACTAGATGGACCATTGTAGGTAAAGTAATGCCTCTGCTTTTTAATATGCTGTCTAGGTTGATCATAGCTTTTCTTCCAAGGAGCAAGCATCTTTTAATTTCATGGCTGCAGTCACCATCTGCAGTGATTTGGGAGCCAAAGAAAGTAAAGTCTGTCACTGTTTCTATTGTTCCCCCCATCTATTTGCCATGAAATGATGTGACTGGATGCCATGATCTTTGTTTTTTGAATGTTGAGTTTTAAGCCAACTTTTTCACTCTCCTCTTTCACTTTCATCAAGAGGCTCTTTAGTTCTTCTTCACTTTCTGCCATAAGGGTGGTATCAACTGCATATATGAGGTTATTGATATTTCTCCTGCCAATTTTGATTTCAGTTTGTGCTTCATCCAGCCTGGCATTTCACATGATGTGCTCTGCATAAAAGTTAAATAAGCAGGGTGATTGACTGATCATAGACAGCCTTGACATATCCATTTCCTGATTTGGAACCACTCTGTTTCATGTCCAGTTCTAACTGTTGCTTCTTGATCTAAATACAGATTTCTCAGGTGACAGGTCAGGTGGTCTGGTATTTCCCATCTCCTGAAGAATGTCCACAGTTTGTTGTGATCTGTACAGTCAAAGGCTTTGACATAGTCAACAAAGCAGAAGTAAATATTTTTTTGGAACTCTCTTGCCTTATTGATGATTCAGTGGTTGTTGAGGATTTGATCTCTGGTTCTTCTGCCTTTTCTAAATCCAGCTTGAACATCTGGAAGTTTATGGTTCACGTACTATTGATGCCTGGCTTGTAAAATTTTGAGCATTATTTTGCTAGCATGTGAAATGAGTGCAATTGTACAGTACTTTGAAAATTCTTTGGCATTGGGATTGAAATGAAAACTGACCTTTTCTAGTCCTGTGGCCACTACTGAGTATCCCAGATTGCTGGCATATTGAGTGCAGCACTTTCACAGCATCATCTTTTAGGGTTTGAAATAGCTCAACTGGAATTTCATCACCTCCATTAGCTTTGTCCATAGTGATGCTTCCTAAGGCCCACTTGCCTTCGCATTCTAGGATGTCTGGCTCTAGGTGAGTGATCACACCACCATGGTTATCTGGGTTGTGAAGATCTTTTTGTATAGCTTTTCTGTGTATTCTTCCCACCTCTTCTTAATATCTTTTGCTTCTGTTAGGTCCATGCCATTTCTGTCCTTTATTGTACCCATCTTTGCATGAAATGTTCCCTTTGTATCTCTCATTTTCTTGAAGAGACCTCTAGTCTTTCCCATTCTATTGTTGTCCTCTATTTCTTTGCATTGATTACTTAGGAAGGCTTTCTTATCTCTCCTTGCTATTCTCTGGAATTATGCATTCAGTGGGTATACTTTTCATTTTCTCCTTTGCCTTTAGCTTCTCTTCTTTTCTATGCTATTTGTAAGGCCTCCTCAGATAAACATTTTGCCTTTCTTTTTCTTGGGGATGGTCTTGATCACTGCCTGCTGTACAATGTCACAAACCTCTACATATAATGTCATACAAACCTCAGGCACTCAGATTGTATCTCTTAAATCTATTTGTCATTTACACTGTATAATCATAAGGGATTTGATTTAGTTAGTCTGATTTCGGTATTGACCATCTGGTGATGTTCATGTGTAGTATCTTTTCTTGTGTTGCTGGAAAAGGGTATTTGCTATGACCAGTGGGTTGTCTGAAAGAGATGGGAATACCAGACCACCTAACCTGCCTCTTGAGAAATCTGTATGCAGGCCAGGAAGCAACAGTTAGAACTGGATATGGAACATCAGACTGGATCCAAATAGGAAAAGGAGTACATCAAGGCTGTATATTGTCACTCTGCTTAGTTAACTTATATGCAGGGTACATCATGAGAAACGCTGGGCTGGAAGAAACACAAGCTGGAATCAAGATTGCCGGGAGAAATATCAATGGCCTCAGATATGCAGATGATACCACCTTTATGGCAGAAAGTGAAGAGGAGCTAAAAAGCCTCTTGATGAAAGTGAAAGTGGAAAGTGAAAAAGTTGGCTTAAAGCTCAACATTCAGAAAACGAAGATCATGGCATCTGGTCCCATCACTCCATGGGAAATAGATGGGGAAACAGTGGAAACAGTGTCAGACTTTATTTTGGAGGGCTCCGAAATCACTGCAGATGGTGATTGCAGCCATGAAATTAACAGACGCTTACTCCTTGGAAGAAAAGTTATGACCAACCTAGATAACACATTCAAAAGCAGAGACATTACTTTGCCAACTAAGGTCCATCTAATCAAGGCTATGGTTTTTCCTGTAGTCATGTATGGATGTGAGAGTTGGACTGTGAAGAAAGCTGAGTGCCGAAGAATTGATGCTTTTAAACTGTGTTGTTGGACTCTTGAGAGTCCCTTGGACTGCAAGGAGATCCAACCAGTCCATTCTGAAGGAGATCAGCCCTGGGATTTCTTTGGAAAGAATGATGCTAAAGCTGAAACTCTAGTACTCTGGCCACCTCATGCAAAGGGTTGACTCATTGGAAAAGACTTTGATGCTGCGAGGGATTGGGGGCAGGAGAAAAAGGGGACGACAGAGGATGAGACGGCTAGTGGCATCACCAACTCGATGGATGTGAGTCTGAGTGAACTCTGGGAGTTGGTGATGGACAGGGAAGCCTGGCATGCTACAATTCATGGGGTCGCAAAGAGTCAGCGAAATGACTGAGCAACTGAACTGAACTCAATTGTGGGTTGTCTTGGCAAATCTCTTAGCCTTTGACCTGCTTCATTTTGTACTCCAAGGCTAAATATGCCTGTTACTCCAAGTATTTCTTGACTTCCTACTTTTGCATTCCAGTCCCCTATAATGAAAAGGACATCTCTTTGTGGTGTTAGTTTTAGAAGGTCTTTTAGGTTTTCATAGAACCATTCAATTTCAGCTTCTTCAGCATTACTGGTCGAGGCATAGGCTTGGATTACTGTGTTATTGCACGGTTTGCTCGGAAAGGAACATAACTCATTCTGTCATTTTTGAGATTGCATCTTAGTACTACATTTCAGACTTTTGCTGACTATTATAGCTACTCCATTTCTTCTAGTTGATTCATGCCCACAGTAGTAGATATAATGGTCATCTGATTTAAATTCACCCATTCCAGTCCATTTTAGTTCACTGATTCCTAAAATGTTGATATTCACTCTTGCAGTTTCCTGTTTGACCACTTCCAGTTTGCCTTGATTCATGGACCTAATATCCCAGGTTTTTATGCAATATTGATATTGTTCTTCACAGCATCAGACTTTACTTCCATCACCAGTCACATCCATAACTGGGTGTTGTTTTTGCTTTGACTCCATCTCTTTATTCTTTCTGGAGTTATTTCTCAACTGATCTCCTGTAGCATATTGGTCACCTATGGACCTGGGGAGTTCATCTTTCAGTGTCCTATCTTTTTGCCTTTTCATACTGTCCATGGGTTTCTCAAGGCAAGAATACTGAAGTTTTTTACCATTCCCTTCTCCAGTGGACCACATTTTGTCAGAACACTCCACCATGACCTGTCTGTCTTGGGTGGCCCTACAGGACATGGTTCATAGTTTCATTGAGTTAGGCAAGGCTGTGGCCCATGTAATCAGATTGTTAGTTTCTGGTAATCGTTTTTTTTTTTTTTTTTTCCATTCTCTCTGCCCTCTGATATAGAAGATAAAAGTCTTGGGAGAGACTGTCTGAGGGGGAAATTGGGTCTTTTTCTGATGGGTGGGGCCATGCTCAGTAAATCTTTAATCCAACTTTCTATTGATACATTGTTTGTAGTATCACTGGGTTTTTGATTAATTGTTATTATTATCGAACCCTTCTCATGTTTAAGAAAACAAAAGTCAAAAATCTTGCATTGCCATAGTTGGTTAATAACAAGTTTGAATATTTAATGTTCCCATTGAGTCAAAAGCTCACTTCCCTTGAAAACAGCCATTTAAATTCAGCAAAACGGATGAAAGATGAGCACTAACTTACACAAAAGTGTGCTGTATTCATTGAAAACACTCTTGAGTTTTCTGTGGTGTGTATGAGGTCATTTAATGATTGATTCTCCAATTATTGATTCGATCCCTGGGTTGGGAAGATCTCCTGGAGAAGGGAAATCTACCCACTCCAGTGTTCTGGCCTAGAGAATTCCATAGACTGTATAGACCATGGGATCTCAAAAAGTCAGACACAATTGAGTGACTTTCACTTTCACTTTCTCTTTTTATTAATACATAAGAGATTCTTACAGCTTTATGGTCTTCTCTCTCTGCAGTAGCTCATTTTCAAGGGGATGGGAGGCTATGATGGTGATATCAAGTTGATGACACTTAGCAACTTCTCTTGCAGCTCTGAGAGCCTGTTTTATCTTCAGATCAGTGAAAAGAAGGCCTCACTGCTCTTCAGAATGACATATACATTGCCAATAATTACTTTCCTAAAATGGAAAAGGAAATTAAAATTAAAGGCTGAGTGTAGAAGAAGGTGGCAGGTTTTTGGAAAAGTGTATCAGCAATTTGAAGCATGAATAATTAATTTTGTCTTGAGATTAAGTTCAGTCTGCGTTTATAGTCTGTTTAAAAAAAAAACAAAACTCTAATGGGGTCTAAATAAATTCAGTATCAATTTAAACTATTAGAGGAAGTTAAATCAAAATAATTAGGATATTAAAATACTTTGTGCATTTCCAATCACTGCCTTATTGAAGCTCTGGATCTTTTCCAAAGAACAATAATAGCATGAATATATTAGAATATTTGCTTCTCTTAGAATGTGACTGTTTGCTCGTGTAAGATGATTGAGAACTTGCAGGGGACAGAAAGCCAGATGACTGTGTTGACATAGTCAAGAGAGTAGGTGCTATATACATGACAAATTATTTTGTACATATAGATTAAAAACAGCATAGTGACAGTTTACTATTAAGATAGTTTAACTTGATTATTCTTTATTTATAGTAATTGCTTAATTCTACAATGTAGTAAGAAAGGCATTATTTCTGTGACATTTTCAATTACTATAGAATGAGTAGGCAAAATCTGAGTAAGGTTAAAGTGAACTCCAATAGATCCCAGAGCTTGGGCATTTGTTTATTGTGCTTATGGCTGACAACTCTCACTGTAATTTAAATGGAGATTAGGGATTTTTCCTCTGTGTAACTTAAGATCATGTCCTCATGCCCCCCACCCCCACCCAACACTATTTATTCTTGCTTGGAACATAGTAAGCATAGCAATTGAGACAAATGCAAAGAATTTTGAGATATACTTTACCCCTTTTCTGAAGCAGGAGGTCATTTGTTTATAATCAGTTTTGATAAATCTATTTAGTAACTGCCATGGTGGAATGCCTATCAATATTTAAGAGTTCATGAACTCTCTGGAGTTAATTATTTTGGGGGCTTGGAGGAACTGGTCTGTAAGTGATTTCTCTGCAATGTTTCAGTGGTATTTTGTTTCTTTCTTTTCTCCTAAGCATTTCTTAGCTCACCTGCATTTAGTATTGTATTTGAAAAATATTAATTAGCCCAGTATAAATACAATTTGATGATCAAGCAGTGGATACCAGAACTGCCGGACCATTGCTGTGGCAATTTATATCTTGCTTTCTTATGTTTTCCAGAGAGGGAAGGAGAAAAGACAGACTTTCAGGGCATTTTAAGTAATTTATTCTGAAGCTGAAACATTGCATTGAGTAGTTTGCTTCGTGGAGAATCAGAGTGAGTGAAAGTCGCTGGGACGTCTCTGACTCTTTTCAACCCCATGGGCTATACAGTCCATGGAATTCTCCAGGCCAGAATACTGGAGTGGGTAGCCATTCCCTTCTCCAGGGGATCTTCCAAACCCAGGTCTCCTGCATTACAGGCAGATTCTTTACCAGCTGAGCCTCCAGGGAAGCCCAAGAATACTGGAATGGGTAGCCTATCATTCTCCAGCAGATATTGCTGAACCAAGAATCAGCCTGGGGTCTCCTGCATTGTAGGTGGATTCTTTATCAGCTGAGCTACCAGGGAAGCCCCCACAGAATATAGAAAAAAGCTTGCAAAAATTCCAACAGATCAAAAAGCATAATTCCTAGTAATAATACAAATGATCCAGGAAAATGATAATCACTTGAGCTCCAACCTTATCAATGAAACAATAAACAATATTTAACAAGCAACTTCAAATTATTCTTAGTAAAATTATGAAAATGTTTGTGTTGCCTGATGAAAATGAATAATGAGTACTTAACTCTTTCTCTCTCTTTCTCTCTCTTATATATAAAAAGCAGAGACATTACTTTGCCAACAAAAGTCCATCTAGTCAAAGCTATGGCTTTTCCAGTAGTCATATATGGATGTGAGAGTTGGACTAGGAAGAAAGCTGAGTGCCAAATAATTGATGCTTTTGAACTGTGGTGTTGGAGAAGACTCTTGAGAGTTTCTTGGACTGCAAGGAGGTCCAACCAGTCCATCCTAAAAGAAATCAGTCCTGAATATTCATTGGAAGGACTGATGCTGAAGCTGAAGCTCCAATACATTGGCCACCTGATGCAAAGAACTGACTCATTGGAAAAGACCTTGATGTTGGGAAAGATTGAAAGCAGGAGGAGAGGGGGACAACAGAGGATGAGATGGTTAGATTGCATCACTGAGTCAATGAACATGAGTTTGATTAAGCTCCAGGAGTTGGTGATGGACAGGGAAGCCTGGCATGCTGTGGTCCATGGGGTTGCAAAGAGTCAAACACAACTGAGTGACTGAACTGATATGTATACACAAACATAGGATTTTCTCTTGCTTGAAATACTCTTCCCAGTTTGTAATGTCAGTGAAAATGCATTGTTTCTCTGCTGCATTAGAAAAGGGTTATTGTGCTTTCAAAATAGAAATGTTTTATATATCTGTATATATAAATCTGTATATTCTAAAGTATGACTGAGGATCAGCAGCTGGAAAATCATATCTTTAAAGCCTTTTGTCTCACTTCAGAAGATTCAGTTGGAAGAAGCTCTAGCACTTCTTTTTCTGAATTAATTTTCATAGTATCCCTAATAGAGAAACAACGTCTGCATCTGTCCCAGGACAATGCTTACTCATCTATGTCACTTTTTTTCCTTTGGGGTCTGCCTATGCTTCAATTCATCATATGCACAGTAAAACTAAAATCTCCCTCTTTCAGTCTTCCTTGGTATGTGGATAAATACTGTATAAGAGAAGCCAGAAAGATTGACAAGAGGAAGACATGTCAATATGGTGGAAAAGCACTGGGTTTGGGGCCAGATAGTCCTGTGTTGTCCTGCTGATACCTCGAGTGGCCTTGGGCAAGTGGCTATATTTCACTGAGCTTCCATTCTCTTACTTGTAAAATAAGGAATTAATCATACCTACTTTTGGACATGAATCTGGTAAATTCCAGGAGATAATGAAGGACAGGAAAGCCTGGAGCGCTGTAGTCCATGGGGTCTCAAAGCATCAGACATGGCTTAGCAACTGCACAACAACAAAAATGACAAGTTTCTCATAAGCAGTAAGGTTAATTTATATCAAGTGTCTACGACAGTGCATAGCAGATAGTGTGTAGTCAATAATCACTGTCTAGAGACAATCAAGGTTATAGTTATTGCAACAGTAGCATTCACATCTAGGCTGTGTTGTTTTGCTATAGGTGCTCATCAGTGATGTATTCATGAATTATTATTTTAAAGGTCAGAGTCTTAAAACCAATGCCTCTAGTTTGGATGAGTGTCTCAGACAAGGTGTGATGTGAGGGATGACGTGTGCTCAGGGAGGCAGCAAGCAACTGCGGCCCCTGAAACACCAGAGAATACATATGCTGTCTACAGTGGTTAAGCACTGCTTGCTTGCAGCTGATTTTTCTCCTTCAGCAAACAAAAGTTTCAGTGTTAACCAAGCTTTCTAATTTTTCTGGAAAATTCAGAAATCTGAATAATGAAAAATATCCTCCTTTTAACTCTGGCAACAAACTAAAAAGCATTATGTGTAGCAACAATGTCAGGCTGAGCAAAACATGATGACTGCAGGACAAAGTTAGCCTGTGGATACTCTTTAAAATCTAGATGAGACAGCAATACAGCTAATATTTATATAGCCTGTACCATATTCTCAAGGGATTAGATCTGATAGAGTCCCTGAAGAACTATAGATGGAGGTTCATGACATTATATAGGAGGTAGTGATCAAGACCATCCCTAAGAAAAAGAAATGATGTATAGAACGGATTTTTGGACTCTGTGGGAGAGGGAGAGGGTGGGATGATTTGGGAGAATGGCATTGAGACATGTATACTATCATGTAAGAAAAGAATCACCAGTCTATGTTTGGCACAGGATACAGGTTGCTTGGGGCTGGTGCACGGGGAAGATCCAGAGAGATGATATGGGGTGGGAGGTGGGAGAGGGGCTCAGGATTGGGAACTCATGTACACCCGTCATGTCAATGTATGGCAAAACCAATACAGTATTGTAAAGCAAAATAAAGTAAAAATAAAAATTAAAATAATAATAATAAATAAAATAAAAAATGAAAAAAGGCAAAATGGTTATCTGAGGAGGCCTTACAAACAGCTGAGAAAAGAAGAGAAGCTAAAGGCAAAGGAGAAGATGGATGATATATCCATCCGAATGCAGAGTTCCAAAGAGTAGCAAGGAGAGATAAAGTCTTCCTCACTGATCAATGCAAAGAAATAGAGGGAAACAACAGAATGGGAAAGGCTAGAGATCTCTTCAAGAAAATTAGAGATATAAATGGAACATTTCCTGCAAAGATGGGCTTGAAAAAGGACAGAAATGATATGGACCTAACAGAAGAAGATATTAAGAAGACATGGCAAGAATACACAGAAGAACTGTACACAAAAGATCATCATGACCCAGATAACCACAGTAGTGTGATCACTCACCTAGAGCCAGACATCCTGGAATGTGAAGGCAAGTGAGCCTTAGGAACCATCACTAGTGGAGGTAATGGAATTCCAATTGAGCTATTTCAGATCCTAAAAGATGATGCTGTGAAAGTGTTGCACTTAATATGCCAGCAAATTGGGAAAACTCAGTAGTGGCCACAGAACTGGAAATGGTCAGTTTTCATTACAATCCCAAAGAAAGGCAATGCCAAAGATCATTTAAAGTACTGCAGAGTTGTACTCATCTCACACAATAGCAAAGTAATGCTCAAAATTCTCCAAGCCAGGCATCAACAGTATGTGAATCATAAACTTCCAGATGTTAAAGCTGGATTTAGAAAAGGCAGAGGAACCAGAGATCAAATTCCCAACATCCATTGGATCATTGATGAAGCAAGAGAGTTCCAGAAAAACATCTACTTCTCCTTATTGACTATGCCAAAGCCTTTGACTGTGGATCACCGCAAACTATGGAAAATTCTGAAAGAGGTGGGAATCCCAGACCACCTGACCTGCCTCCTGAGAAATCTGTATGGAGGTCAAGAAGCAACAGTGAGGACTGGACCTGGAACAACAGACTGCAAACCAGGAAAAGAATATGTTAAGGTTATATATATTGTCACCCTGCTTAGTTAACTTATATGCAGAGCACATCTTGCAAAATGCTGGGCTGGACAAAGCACAAGCTGGAATCAAGATTGCCGGGAGAAATATCAATAACTTCAGATATGCAGATGACACCACCCTTATGGCAGAAAGAGAAGAAGAACTAAAGAGTATCTTGATGAAAGAGGATGGTGAAAACATTGGCTTAAACCTCAGCATTCAGAAAACTAAGATTATGGCATCCAGTCTCATGAAATTAAAAGATGCTTGCTCCTTGGAAGAAAAGCTATGATCAACCTAGACAGCATATTAAAAAATAGAAGTATTACTTTGCAACAAAGGCCCATCTAGTCAAAGCTATTGTTTTTCCAGTAGCCATGCATGGGTGTGAGAGTTTGCTTATATAGAAAGCTGAATGCCGAAGAATTGATGCTTTTGAACTGTGGTGTTGGAGAAGACTCTTGAGAATCCCTTGGACTGCAAGGATATCAAACCAGTCAATCCTAAAGGAAATCATTCCTGAATATTCATTGAAAGGACTGATGCTGAAGCTGAAGCTCCAATACTCTGGCCACCTGATGTGAAGAATTGACTCATTGGAAAAGACCCTGATGCTAGGAAAGATTGAAGACAAGAGAAGGGGATGACAGAAGATGAGGTAGATGGATGGCATCATTACTCAATGGACATGAATTTGAGCAAGCTCTGGTAGTTATTGATTGACAGGGAAGCCTGGGATACTGCAGTCTATGGGGTCACAGAGAGTTGGGCTTGACTGCGCAACTGAACTGAACTTAACCATATCCTCAGTAGACTCACTATTAAGTTCTTTACATCTACTAGCATATTTAAGCCTTCCAATGGTGCAGTATAATCAGTTTTATTTTTATCAAGTGCACTTTATAGATGAGTGTGTAGAAATCAAGAAAAACAAGAAAACTTGCCCAAGGTCTCTCGGTTATTTACAATAGAATTCGGACCTGAGCCTGTGTAATCTGGCTGCAAACTTTGCATTTGACCCTAGAGTTTATAGGGTAAAGTAAGAGATTCCTCTTATTTATAGGAACCATTTTTAATGAGGTCTTAAAGGATAAAATTCTTTAGGCATCCACCATGAAATAATGTCAATTCAGTATGTTCAAAATCAGAACTCTGAATATGGAGCTGTGGTAAAGATATATAAATTGTAGAACTTGGCTTCAAAGTAATTTTAGTTTGTATGAGAAGAAATGTGTGACTAGCCAAGTATCATGATATAAGAGAGAATCCAGGAGATGTTTGTGAAGGCTTTTGGTGTTGGGGGGTGGGGATTTGATTAGCAGTTAATGAATGGCTCGACAGTTAATGAATGGTGGCATTTTACCTATATTCTAAAAAACAGCTTATATGTCAATGGATAGATAAAAATACTAGTGGTCAGTGCAAGCTAAGGTTTTGTGGCAGCAAAGAGCCAAAGAATTGATGCTTTTGAGTTATGGTGTTGGAGGAGACTCTCAAGAGTCCTTTGGACTGCAAGGAGATCCAGTCAGTCCACCCTAAAGTAAATTAGTATTGAATAGTCATTGGAAGGACTGATGCTGAAGCTGAAGCTCCAATACTTTGGCCACCTGATGTAAAGAACTGACTCCTTGGAAAAGACCCTGATGCTGGGAAAGATTGAAGACAGGAGAAGGGGATGACAGAGAATGAGATAGTTGGATGGCATCACCGACTCGATGGACATGAATTTGAGCAAGCCCCAGGAGTCGGTGATGGACAGGAAGCCTGGAGAGCTGCAGTCTGTGGGGCTCAAATAGTCAGACCTGACTGAACAATTGAACTGAAGGAATATCCCAGTTGTCTGTAAATACAATTTATAGAGGAAGATGAAGGTAGACAGATACCTGGGGGGTAAGATATGCTTGCTGACATGTTGTTTTCTACCTGTTACATCTATGAATTAATGCCCTAATCATTACAGACACACACACACACACACACACACACACACAGAACAAAATGTTAACAACAAACTGACATGAAGTTTCCAGAAAAGCCAGAATATCTCAAATACTCCACAGTGTCAGTTTTGTAAATGATTCACTATTAATACCCCAGAGCAGAATTATGAACAACCAGAGACAGAGCCATAGATAATCTCCTGTCCTTACTTCATTTACAAAATACAAATCATAGGAGGTAGCTCTCCTAGAAGGAGACCACTGAAGGAAAGATATAATTTAATAAAATGGGAGGAGATTATAAATGGCATGAGTGTGAGCTGAGAATTCTGGACCTCTACCGAGACTGAATTAGAATTCTCCAGTCGCTACAAGAGTGACATAAGCTTGCTGTAGTCTATTGCAAGCACAGTGCTGTTGTCACGTAGCCATAGTGACTTCAAAACTTCTTATAATTAAGTGTTAATTTACAAATAAAATATTCATGCTTAATATTTACCTCTACTAGATAGAAATAGTTCTGTTCCTTTTTCTTGTATTTAAAAAACGATTATATTTAAAATATAAAGGCAATTTCAAGTCTGTTGTGAAGCTATTATGACCCAATACATGATACTTCGAAAAATAAGCTAAGAATGTGAAGCAAGTTTCTCTTTCATTTTGGCTCTTAAATCTCCTTGTTAAATCATCTCTTCAAGTTAACGTGTTTTATGTTTACATAGTGTTCAGCACAGTGCGTGGCAGATAAAACTGCTCTGTGCATTTGGCAATGATAATAGTGTTACTCGCTGTTATTATTTCTATCATTAGCTGCAGCAGATCTCCTTCCAGCCTGCACTGGAAAAACTCTCACTCTGAATTTATCTTGGTCATTAACCCCTCCCAAGATGGTGCTGGATTCATGAAGTCTGACAAGGCATAGTTTAGACAATACCCTATGGAAGGCCATTGAATTTCAGCACCAATCACTTTGAATCTATTGATTTGCTGCCAAAACCTTTAATTTGCTGTGTTAAGTCACAACTGTTAAAACTGTCAACCCAAATTTTCCCCATCAAATAAAAAGGATTACAACACAAATTACATTTTTAAAACACATATTTCTTATTCTTATTTATTTTCTTACCTTGTTATTTCCCTGGGGGTTGGGAGAAATGGTTCAAGAAGGACCTGTCTTTAAAGTTATTTTAGTCCTGATTCTATCTAGCCCTTTCCTGGACTCATTTAATCTGCTTGATTTTTAAGTCATGATTATATCCTCCAGATACCAATTCATTACATCCTTCCAAAGAACTGTTCATTAAAACCTAATTTTTACCTTCTAATGCTGGCTTTTTAGCTAATGAAATCTGCAGTGATTATAAATATCCATCTTGCAAAGCCTCAGAATTATTGGCATTTATATATAAAGTCAAGCAATGGGAGAATGATATTATCATTGAAGTTAGCTCTTTCCTTTTCATTTCAGTGAAGTGAAGTCAGTACATATATAGCTATGCATATTTAAATAAAAGAATCTCGTTTAGCTCCTTTCAATATTTTTACGCTGTCATTAGACTCTTTTGAATGGTACCCAGGGGAGACCACATCTAATTTAAGCTTCATGGTAGGAAAGACATCAGGAAACTTCAGATTCATTATTTAGCTTGATGATCTGAAAAAACTGGGAAAAGTTTCTGTGATATTGGGCTCTGATCTAGTGAAGGTGCCCTGGAGTGATAGCTTTCTCTTATTTTTTATGAATTATCAGATGAAATTTTATCAAAAAGACAAATCATTTATGAAAAAGTTAGAATACTTCCCTAGCTCATGAGTTTAAGCTTTGCATAAGCAGAATAAGCTCTCAATTCCCTTGGCACTAACCATGTGGAGCAAGAGCATGCATCCTGATGTGACAGCAGGAAATCTGCAGAGTCAGTGCTGATCTGAGTCCATTCCGTATATTCCAAAGTGAGCATCAGGTGATGGATGTGGGTGGTCCACAAAATATGAATTCCATTGTAGCTGACGGTCTCTTGGAAAGGAAAATTGATATATTATGGTGTAGTGGAAAGAGGACAGACTTTGCCCAAGGATATAGGGTTAGAAAGTGACAAAGCCATGATTCAAATCCAGGTTTGCTGAATGCCAAATTTATATAATATTTCTGAGCCTCCTTTTATTATCTGCAAAATGAGAATAATAGAGTATACTTCAGTAGTCCTGATCCAAAGGTTAGATAAGCATTATCTACCATTTATTGAATGCTTTTGAAATAACAGCTTACTGTTTTCATTTAATACCAATTGTGCCCTGGGGACTAGAATGGGAAAATTAGCTACTGTTCTTCAGTGATGGAATAAAGTCCATTGCCCTCTAGAACAAAGTATGAAATGAAGCCCATTGTTCACAAGTAGATAGGCTTCAGTTTCCCTCCCTTAGGCTGGTGCTTCAGACTAATGCAAATATATACTTCATATATCTTCCATGGAGATAATTGAATGGGAAAGAAAAACTTCTGGGCTCTGAACTGAACTTCTGCTTTGGGAGGACAATTGAATTGATGTCAACATCAAAAGATACTTTTGATAAAAAATATTCTTTATTCTTCTAGCATAAAATGAGAGAAGAATTAACAAAATTTCTTCCTCTAATTTTCACACCAGACTTAATTTCAAATACCTTGGCTAAATCTCATAGTTTTCTATCCAGCATTTCATGAGGGGTTGTAATGACTAAACTCCTTGAATCTCACCTCAAGTAGTCCTTAGTCTTCACAGACTGAGTAAATCCTTCATATTGTTTTGCTTGTTTATTCTTGTTTTAGCTTTAATGAAAAACATAAATTATTTTCTTGGGACTTTCCATACAAGTTACCATAGTAATAATAAGTCGAAATGTATTATTTTAGGACCACCAACTCATTTGATTTTTGAGGTTCAGTGTTACTGATTCATCATTTCTTTATGCAGAGTTCAAATTCTGTGTGTATATACCTATATATTCACATATACACAGAGACAAAAGTATACATTATCATACATATATATTAATATATTCATTAAGTTCAGTTCAGTCGCTCAGTTGTGTCCAACTCCTTGCGACTCCATGAATCGCATCACACCAGGCCTCTGTCTATTACCAACTCCTGGAGTCCACCCAAACCCATGTCCACTGAGTCAGTGATGCCATCCAGCCATCTCATCCTCTGTCATCCCCTTCTCCTCCTGCCCCCTTTCCTCCTCAGAATCAAGGTCCTTTCCAATGAGTCAACTCTTCGCATGAGATGGCCAAAGTATTGGAGTTTCAGCTTCAAAATCAGTCCCCCAATGAACACCTAGGACTGATCTCCATTAGGATGGACTGGTTGGATCTTATTGCGGTCCAAGGGACTCTCAAGAGTCTTCTCCAACACCACAGTTCAAAAGCATCAATTCTTCAGTGCTCAGCTTTCTTCACAGTCCAACTCTCACATCCATACATGACCAATGGAAAAATCATAGCTTTGACTAGACAGACCTTTTGTCTCTGCTTTTAAATATGCTATCTAGGTTGGCCATAACTTTCCTTCCAAGGAGTAAGTATCTTTTAATTTCATGGCTGCAATCACCATGTGCAGTGATTTCCGAGTCCCCCAAAATAGTCTGACACTGTTTCCACTGTTTCCCCATCTATTTTCCATGAAGTGATGG
The DNA here is from genome assembly GCA_006408675.1 of Madoqua kirkii. NCBI lineage: Eukaryota > Metazoa > Chordata > Mammalia > Artiodactyla > Bovidae > Madoqua > Madoqua kirkii. The sequence goes on from SJYC01021004.1 coordinate 119,881, forward strand.
GACCAGATGCCATGATCTTCGTTTTCTGAAGGTTGAGCTTTAAGCCAACTTTTTCACTCTCCTTCTTCACTTTCATCAAGAGGCTTTTTAGTTCTTCTTCACTTTCTGCCATAAAGGTGATGTCATTTGCATATCTGAGGTTACTGATATTTCTCCCGGAAATCTGGATTCCAGCTTGTGCTTCTTCCAGCCCAGCTTTTCTCATGATGTACTCTGCATATAAGTTAAATAGCAGGGTGTACTCCTTTTCCTATTTGGAACTAGTCTGTTGTTTCATGTCTAGTTCTAACTGTTGCTTCCTGACCTGCATATAGGTTTCTCAAGAGACATGTCAGATGGTCTGGTATTCCCATCTCTTGAAGAATTTTTGACACTTTATTGTGATCCACATAGTCAAAAGCTTAATATATATTTAGTATTAATTAGTGGGCATTTGGGCTTCCCTGATAGCTCAGTTGGTAAAGAATCCACCTTCAACACAGGGTACTCTGGCTCAATTCCTGGGTTGGGAAGATCTGCTGGAGAAGAGATAGGTTACCCACTCTAGTGTTCTTGGCTTCCCTGGTGGCTCAGCTAGTAAAGAATCTGCAGGCAATGCAAGACAGCTGAGTTCAATCCATGGGTTGGTAAGATTCCCTGGAGAAGGGAAAGGCTACCCACTTCAGTATTCTGGCCGGAAGAATTCCATGGCTGTCTAGTCCATGAAGTCACTGAGTTGGACATGACTCAGCAACTGTCATTGGAAATCTGCAGAGCAAAAGTAATAAAGAAACAATTTGTTCTTTTTCTTATTCTCTGAGCTCTTAGAGAGGGCTCAGGAAGACATGATTAACAAGAGAAACTAAATTGCTAGAGAATTAAAAAAATATATAGATGTAAAAAGTAAAACTTGGTATTAAAAATTGTTTTTTCTTAATAAATGACTACTATGTGCCAAGCACTGTGCACTTATTACCACATTAAAAAATGACATATGATTTTCATAAAATTCAACAAGATAGATATAATGCGTTAAAGGGAAGAATTAGAGATTGTGAATGATTACATGACTTGTTAAGGCCACTTCCCAAGTTTATGGTAGAGGAATGGCTGGAATCAAATGAAGTGAGGTCTGTTTACAGTTCTCAACCATCTTAGTCAAACCAAAAATCAAAGGGAAATCAATACTGAATGAAAGTAAGAAGGGGAAATGTGTGTTCTCTCCTTACATCTATCTATGAGCCTGTTCTAGTGTACAAGCTTCTGTAATGCAGTATCTCTTTGTAAAACAAGTTCTATAATGATTTTATACTGATAGTGAAATTATGCATTTTTCATAAATATTGAGGTCCTTGGAAATGTATGGATTAGAAACATGAATTCATTTACTGGGTAAAATGAGCATACATCTGCATTTAGGGGACACATAAAGCTGAGGGGCCACTAAACTCATAAGATTTAACCATTTGTTTTACAAACAAAGAACTGAAATTTAGCACTGTGTTCAATTGTGGACAGGTTTGAAAAGGGACCTGAAAAAACTAGAATATATTTAAAAATAGAATATATGTATTTATTTATTTTTATTTTACTTTACAATACTGTATTGATTTTGCCATACATTGACATATATCCACCACGGATGTACATGAGTTCACAATCCTGAACCCCCATTCCCACCTCTCTCCCCATGTCATCTCTCTGGGTCATCCCAGTGCACCAGCCCCAAGCATCCTGTATCCTGTATGGAACCTAGACTGGCGATTCATTTCTTACATGATAGTATACATGTTTCAGTGCCACTCTCCCAAATCATCCCACCCTCTCCCTCTCCCACAGGGTCCAAAAGTCTGTTCTTTACATCTGTGTCTCTTTTGCTGTCTTGCATACAGGGTTATCATTACCATCTTTCTAAATTCCATATATATGTGTTAGTATACTGTATGGGTGTTTTCCTTTTTGGCTTACTTCACTCTGTATAATCAGCTCCAGTTTCATCCACCTCATTAGAATGGATTCAAATGTATTCTTTTTGATGGCTGAGTAATACTTCATTGTGTATATGTACCACAGCTTTCTTATCCATTTGTCTGCTGATGGACATCTAGGTTGCTTCCATGTCCTGGCTATTATAAACAATGCTGTGATGAACATTGGGGTACACATGTCTCTTTCAATTCCGGTTTCCTCTGTGTGTATGCCTAGCAGTGGGATTGCTGGGTCATAAGGCAGTTCAATTTCCAGTTTCTTAAGGAGTCGCCACACTGGTCTCCATAATGGCTGTACTAGTTTGCATTCCCACCAAAAGTGTAAGAGGGTTCCCTTTTCTCCACACCCTCTCCAGCATTTATTGCTTGTAGACTTTTGGATCGCAGCCATTCCTATTGGTGTGAAATGGTTTCTCATTGTGGTCTTGATTTGCATTTCTTCATGCGAAGAGTTGACTCATTGGAAAAGACTCTGATGCTGGGAGGGATTGGGGGCAGGAGGAGAAGGGGACAACCGAGGATGAGATGGCTGGATGGCATCACGGACTTGATGGATGTGAGTCTGAGTGAACTCCGAGAGATGGTGATGAACAGGGAGGCCTGGTGTGCTGCGATTCATGAGGTCGCAAAGAGTTGGACACGACTGAGTGACCGAACTGAACTGAACTGAACTGAGGTCTGCATAAAACCATTCAACTTCAGCTTCTTCCGCATTACTGGTTGGGGCATAGACTTGGATAACTGTGATACTGAATGGTTTGCCTTGGAGACGAACAGAGATCATTCTGTCTTTTTTGAGATTACATCCAAGTACTGCATTTCAGACTCTTTTGTTGACCATGATGGCTACTCCATTTCTTCTGAGGGATTCCTGCTCACAGTAGTAGATATAATCGTCATCTGAGTTAAATTCAACCATTCCAGTCCATTTTAGTTCGCTGATTCCTAGAATGTCAACGTTCAGTCTTGCCATCTCTTGTTTGACCACTTCCAATATGCCTTGATTTATGAACCGGACACTCCAGGTTCCTATGCAATATTGCTCTTTACAACATCTGATCTTGCTTCTATCACCAGTCACATGCACAAGTGGGTATTGTTTTTGCTTTGACTCCATCCCTTCATTCTTTCTGGAGTTATTTCTCCACTGATCTCCAGTAGCATATTGGGCACCTAATGACCTAGGGAGTTCCTCTTTTGCCTTTTCATAGTGTTCATGGGGTTCTCAAGGCAAGAATACTGAAGTGGCTTGCAATTCCCTTCTCCAGTGGACCACGTTCTGTCAGACCTCTCCACCATGACCCGCTGGTCTTGGGTTGCCCCACAGGCATGGCTCGGTTTCATTGAGTTAGACATGGCTGTGGTCCTAGCGTGATTAGAGGGACTAGTTTTCTGTGAGTATGGTTTTAGTGTGTCTGCCCTCTGATGCCTTTTTGCACCACCTACCATGTTACTTGGGTTTCTCTTACCTTGGGGGTTGGGTATCTCTTCACAGCTGCTCCAGCAAGCACAGCCGCTGCTCGTTACCTTGGACTAGGGGTATCTCCTTACTGCCGCTGTTTCTGACCTTTAAGTGGGATTCCTCCTTTAGGCCCTCCTGCACCTGCGCAGCCACGGCTCCTCAGGTTGCTCCTCCGGGCCGCCGGCCCCCGCCTCGGACACGAGGTTGTTCCTCCCAGCTGCCGACCCTGGCCTCGGATGTGGGGTGTCTCCTCTCGGCTGGCCCTGACCTCAGACAGGGGGTAGCTCCTCTCAGGCGCCGCCCCTGACCTTAGACGCGGGGTGTCTCCTCCCAGCCGCCGCCCCTAACCTCGGATGCAGGTTAGCTGCGCCAGCTGGCAGCTCTCGCAGCCACCTACGCTTAGTGCATTGGTGAAAGTGAAAGTTTCTCAGTAGTGTCCGACTCTTTGTGACCCCATGGACTGTAGCCTGCCAGGCTCCTCTGTCCATGGAATTCTCTAAGCAAGAATACTGGATTGGGTAGCCATTCCCTTCTCCAGGGGATCTTCCCCACCCAGGGATCGAACTCAGGCCTCCTGAAGTTAGTGAGATTTTAAAATAATGTAGTGGTGAAAGTGGGCACTCTTGTCTTGTTCCTGACTTTAGGGGAAATGCTTTCGATTTTTCACCATTGAGGATAATGTTTGCTATGGCTTTGTCATATATAGCTTTTATTATGTTGAGGTATGTTCCTTCTATTCCTGCTTTCTGGAGAGTTTTTATCATAAATGGATGTTGAATTTTATCAAAGGCCTTTTCTGCATCTGTTGAGATAATCACATGACTTTTATTTTTCAATTTGTTAATGTGGTGAATTACATTGATTGATTTGTGGATATTGAAGAATCATTGCATCCCTGGGATAAAGCCCACTTGGTCATGGTGTATGATCTTTTTAATGTGTTGTTGGATTCTGATTGCTATAATTTTGTTAAGAATTTTTGCATCTATGTTCATCAGTGATATTGGCCTATTGAGTCGGGCATGACTGAGCAATGAGCTGAACTCAACTGAAGTTTTCTTCTGGGAGTTTTATAGTTTCAGGACTTACATTTGAATCAGTAACATATGATGTGTAATAGTGGTCTAGTTTCATTATTTTGTGTGTGACTGTCCAGTTTTCTCAACACCGGTTCCTGGACTCACCTCCTAGTACTCTTACTCTCTAGTTAATTCTTTCCAACTACTCTATCTTCTGGCAGGTTTTCATAGCTTTGAAGCAGTCTCATCTTAGTGTCTATTACTATCTGCTCTTGCTAGTAAAATATGCTCTCCAGGTAATAGTACAGATGATTCTTTCATCAACCTGAATTTTTGCCTAAGTGTCACTTGCTTGATGAAATCATGTTTACCCACTCTACCTAAAATTGCAGCCCGGATATGAGAATTATGCTATGCAAGATTGCATAGTAATTCTATTTTTAATTGTTAAGGAACTGTTTTTCATATATGTTGCAACATTTTACAGTCCCACCAATAATACACAAGGGTTCAAATTTCTCTCCATTCATGACAATGCATTCTTTTCTGGGGTGTTATGGTATTTTTACAAATAATGGTCATTTTAATTGGCATGAGGTGATATCACATTGTGGTTTTCATTGTATTTCTCTAATGATTAGTGATGTTGAGCATCTTTTCATATGTTTATTGGTCATTTATTTTCTTTCAAGATATGTCTATTCAAGGACTGTGCCCCTCCCCCCTTTTTTAACAGGATGTTTGGAAGCTTTTGTTGTTGCTGCTGTTGAGGTGTAGGAGTTATTTATATATTATTCAATTCAGTTCAGTCACTTAGTCGTGTCCAACTCTTTGTGACTCTGTGAACCACAGTGTGCCAGGCCTCCCTGTCCATCACCAACTCCTGGAGTCCACTCAAGCCCATGTCCATTCTGTTGGTGATGCCATCCAACCATCTCATTCTCTGTCATCCCCTTCTCTTCTGGCCCTCAATTTTTACCAGCATCAGGGTCTTTTCCAATGAGTCAGCTCTCCACATCAGGTGGCCAAAGTATTGGAGTTTCAGCTTCAACATCAGTCCTTCCAGTGAACACCCAGAACTGATCTCCTTCAGGATGGACTGGTTGGATAGCCTTGCAGTCCAAGGGACTCTCAAGAGTCTTCTCCAACACCACAGTTCAAAAGCATCAATTCTTCAGTGCTCAGCCTTCTTGAACAGTCCAGCTCTCACATCCATACATGACTACTGGAAAAACCATAGCCTTGACTAGACAGACCTTTGTTGACAAAGTAATGTCTCTACTTTTGAATATGCTGTCTAGGTTGGTCATAAATTTCCTTCCAAGGAGTAAGCATCTCTTAATTTCATGGCTGCAGTCACCATCTGCGGTGATTTTGGAGCCCCCGAAAATAAAGTCAGCCACTGTTTCCCCATTTATTTGCCATACTAGATATTTGTGAGTACATTCTCTCATTATATAGGTCACCTTTCACTCTATTATTTTCTTCGTAAACAAAAGTTTTTAAGTTTAATGTAGTCCCAAGAGAATGGAAAGCCATATCTCTGTGAGATATGTTGATTGCATGGTTCCTCTTTTGGTTAATAAACATAATTCAGTCTTCTAGATATGGTGATTTAAAATTCATAGCCTCTAACTGCAATTATATTTGTACCAACATAATATGTGAGCTATATCTCTGTGAGATATACACCCACACTCTTTGAAACATTATTCACAATAGCATGGGGTAGAAACTACTCAGATGTCTGCTGATGGAAGAATGAGTAAATAAAATGTATACACACATGCACATCAAAGGGTTATTCAAACTTAATTAAATTTTCTGATGCATGCTACAATAGTGATGAACCTTTAGGACATTTAGTTCAGTTCAGCTGCTCAGTCGTGTCCGACTCTGCCACCTATGAATCGCAGCGCTCCAGGCCTCCCTTCCCATCACCAACTCCTAGAGTTCACTCAGACGCAGGTCCACTGAGTCAGTGATGCCATCCAGCCACCTCATTCTCGGTCGCCCCCTTTACCTCCTGCCCCCAATCCCTCCCAGCATCAGAGTCTTTTTCAATGAGTCAACTCTTCGCATGAGGTGGCCAAAGTACTGGAGTTTCAGCTTCAGCATCATCCCCTCCAAAGAAATCCCAGGGCTGATGATCTCCTTTAGAATGGCTGGTTGGATCTCCTTGCAGTCCAAGGGGCTCTCAAGAATCTTCTCCAGCACCACAGTTCAAAAGCATCAATTTTTCAGTGCTCAGCTTTCTACACAGTCCAACTCTCACATCCATACATGACCACTGGAAAAACCATAGCCTTGACTAGATTGACCTTAGTTGGCAAAGTAATGTCTCTGCTTTTGAATATGCTATCTAGGTTGGTCATAACTTTTCTTCCAAGGAGTAAGTGTCTTTTAATGTCATGGCTGCAGTCACCATTTGCAGTGATTTTGGAGCCCCCCAAAATAAAGTCTGACACTGTTTCTACTGTTTCCCCATCTATTTGCCATGAAGAGATGGGACCAGATGCCATGATCTTCATTTTCTGAATGTTTAGCTTTAAACCAACTTTTTCACTCTCCTCTTTCACTTTCATCAAGAGACTTTTTAGTTCTTCACTTTCTGCCATAAGGGTGGTGTCACCTGCATATCTGAGGTTATGGCTGTTTCTTCTGGCAATCTTGATTCCAGCTTGTGTTTCTTCCAGTCCAGCATTTCTCATGATGTACTCTGCATAGAAGTTAAATAAGCAGGGTGACCCTATACAGCCTTGACCTACTCCTTTTCCTATTTGGAACCAGTCTGTTGTTCCATGTACAGTTTGAACTGTTGCTTCCTAACCTGCATATAGGTTTCTCAAATTAGGCTAAATGAAATAAGCCAGTCATAAAAGACAGTATTTTATGATTTTTATATGACCTATTAAAAATAGTCAAACTTACAGAAACAAAATAAGAAAATGGTTGCTAAGGACTGTGGTTTGGAGGAGGGCATGGAGAGTCTTTCTATGGGTATAAAGTTTCAGTTTTGTGAAGTGAAGTTCTAGAGATCTGTTGGAAAACAATGTGAACATACAGAATGCTACTAGACTGCACACTTAAAATAAATGGTAAATTTTTGGTTATATGCTTTTTACCATTCTTTAAAAAAATTACACTTTATTTATATTTAATGAATAGTTGTTCAGTGCAAGAATAAAATCCAAAATTGAAGTTAAAAATTACTAAACTCTAAAAACAGGAGGAAACAAGTCAAATTGAGAGACCCTATATGTCACAGAATTCTGTTTTCACAAATACCTCAAATACCAGTGTTCTTTGTGACTGAAATGCCAAATCAGAATTAGCCATACAAGAGGTTTATGAGAGGAAATGTTAATGATACATAAAAGAGAGGAATTTGGAGAGGTATGTCTGATACCTGAGAAACAAAAAAGGAAGGAAGAATATGATGGGAAGAGTCGGATTACAGCAAATTATAAGAAACTATCTGCCAGTCCATTGGGAAGTTACCCATTAGAACCCCATTTGTGAGAGTAAATAAGGAAAAATATCTTTACTGTAAATTCTCTGGAGTATCCAAAGTGTCATCAGCAATACTGTTTCTTGCAGTGGGTTCTCTTCCACAAGATCTGTGTGGTACATATCAAGAGCCAATTCACGAATTATATTTTAAAAAGTAAAAATAGTAGAGAAGATGAAAAGTATATGTTATTCAGAAGTGTGTTGTTCAGCCTCCATATGTTAGAATTTTTAATAGTTTTTCTCTTGTAATTGAGATCTAATCTTAATGCATTATGATCAGAAAAAATGCTTGGAATGATTCAGATTTTTTTGTATTTATCAAGGTTAGATTTATGGTCCAGGATGTGATCTATCCTGGAGAAAGTTCTGTGCGCACTTGAGAAAAAGGTGAAATTCATTGTTTTGGGGTGAAATGTCCTATAGATATCAATTAGGTCTAACTGGTCTATTGTATCATTTAAAGTTTGCATTTCTTTGTTAATTATCTGTTTAGTTGATCTGTCCATAGGTGTGAGTGGGGTATTAAAGTCTCCCACTATTATTGTGTTATTGTTAACTTTCCCTTTCATATTTGTTAGCATTTGTCTTACATATTGTGGTGCTCCTATGTTGGGTGCATATATATTTATAATTGTTATATCTTCTGCCTTATGACCCAGCAATCCCACTGCTGGGCATACACACCAAGGAACCCAGAATTGAAAGAGACACATGTACCCCAATGTTCATTGCAGCATTGTTTATAATTGCCAGGACATGGAAACAACCTAGATGTCCGTCAGCAGATGAATGGATAAGAAAGCCGTGGTACATATACACAATGGAGTATTACTCAGCCCTTAAAAAGAATAAATTTGACTCAGTTCTAATGAGATGGATGAAACTGGAGCCGATTATACAGAGTGAAGTAAGCCAGAAAGAAAAACACCAATACAGTATACTGACACATATATATGGAATTTAGAAAGATAGTAACAATGACCCTGTAGGTGAGACAACAAAAGAGACACAGAGGTATAGAACGGATTTTTGGCCTCTGAGGGAGAGGGAGAGGGTGGGATGATTTGGGAGAATGGCACTCAAACATGTATACTATCATGTAAGAAACGAAGTGCCATTCTATGTTCAATACAGGATACAGGATGCTTGGGGCTGGTGTACGGGATGATCTGGGGAGATGGTGTGAGGTGGGAGGTGGGAGGGGGCTTCGGCATTGGGAGATCGTGTACACCTGTGGCTGATTCATGTCAATGTATGACAAAACCAATACAGTATTATAAAGTAGACTAAAGTATTAAAAAATATAAATAAATAAATGGAATATGAGATTCTCTCAAATATGAATTTGTTTGAAAATAAGGCTGTTATCCCTGTTATCTGGGGGAAAAAAAATAATGTAGCCACTTTGGAGAAGGCAATGGCATCCCATTCCAGTGCTCTTGCCTGGAAACTCCCATGGACAGAGGAGCCTGGTAGGCTGCAGTCCATGGGATCGCTGAGTCAGACATGACTGAGCGTGTCTTCACTTTCACTTTTCACTTTCATGCATTGGAGAAGGAAATGGCAACCCACTCCAGTGTTCTTACCTGGAGGATCCCAGGGATGGTGGAGCCCAGTGGGCTGCCATCTGTGGGGCTGCACAGAGTTGGACACAACTGAAGCGACTTAGCAGCAGCAGCAGCCACTTTGGAAAACATCAGAAGTTTCTCAAAATCTTAAACATAGTGTTTCCATATGATTCAACAATTCCATTGCTCGGCATATAACTAAGAAAATGTATGTTCAGACAAAAGCCTGTACATGAATGTTCATAATAGCACTATTCATAATAACGAAATAGAAACAACCCCAAAATACACAACTGTTTCAATTTTTTTGTTAAATATAGTGTCGGTTCAAGGCCTATGATAAACAAATGCCAAAACGTAATTAGTGGAAAAAATATAATAGAGAAGATGCTTGTGAAAGAAAAGGGGGAATAGGAAAGTCCCACAAGCCTCCCCCACACTTACAGAACCATAGTTCAACCACCGCAGAGAAGGACAGGAATTCCCTGAATAAGCAGGGGAACTTGCTTACAAGGCTTGTCTTAGTAGCCACAAGTAGATATCTACCCATGCTGGCCAGGATCTTAGAAGTCTAAACAGTGGGTTCAGACACGCACACCATTCAGATGCTCTGAACAACACATTGTTCACTCACTGTTGTTTAGTTGCTAAGTCGTGTCCGACTCTCTGTGACCCCATGGACTGCAGCACACCAGGCTTCCCTGTCCTTCACTATCTCCCAGAGTTTGCTCAAATTCATGTCCATTGAGTCGGTGATACCATCTAACCATCTCATCCTCTGTCGCCTCCTTCTCCTCCTGGCCTCAATCTTTCCCAGCATCAGGGTCTTTTCCAGTGATTCAGCACTTGACACCAGGTGGCCAAAGTATTGGAACTTCAGCTTCAGTATTAGTTCTTCCAATGGATATTCAGGGTTGATTTCCTTTAAGGATTGACTTATTTAATCTCCTTGCAGATGAAAGGACCCACAAGAGTCCTCCAGCACCACAATCAAAAGCATCAGTTCTTCAGTGCTCAGTCTTCTCTCACTGCTCTCTTGAAAATGGCACCCACTTGAGCAGAGTGTATATTTCAAGCACAGAGGAGGAGATGAAGTGCTTCCAATCAGTCAGGTCCGGTTCACAGGTCAATCAGAATTCATGCCCTCTCTGACCTCCCCACAGTGTACTTGAACAGGCCCTCCAGGGACAAACTCCCACCCAGCCACATCCTCCTCCACAAGCCTGCTTCTTGTTGTAGAAAATCTTTAGACTCCTAGGCCTTCCTCAAGATCCAAAAATAAATGGAATCAGAGAAGTGAGAAAATGCAGAAATAAAACAAGTCAGACAAAATGATAATAATTCAACCATTCACCAAAGTCAAGGATCTTTAGTTCCTCTTCAAGGGCTATAGATAATATTCTGAGCCATATCCTTTAAGTTATTTTGCAGACTTTGAAACCCCCACCAGGTGTAAAAAGTTAACTGTATGTCACTCACAAGCACAGACTCCAGACAGGTTGGAACCAGAAGGTTGATGATGTTGACTCCTCATTACCTCACCGCCAACCAATCAGAAGAATATCCACAAGCTGATCACATACACAGCAACCCTCTGCCTCACCCTGTCTTTAATATTTATTTTTATTTATTACTTATTTGGCTGTGGTGGGTCTCAGTTGTGGCATGTGGATTCTTTAGTTGTGGCATGTGGGATTTAGTTTCCAGCCCCCTGCATTGGAGCACAGAGTCTTAGCCACTGGACCACCAGGGAAGTCCCCTCACCCCATCTTTAAAGGTCTTTCCCTGAAAGCCATCACAGAGTTCAGATTTTATGAGCATTGGGTACCTCAAACACTTTGCAAGGGCCCAGCAAGGGGCTTCACTGCATGGAGGTGGTTCCTATCTGGCTGTTTTGAGGCAGATGTCTCTGAAACAGTATAGGCACATGCAAGAGAAAACACACATTAGGAAAACGATTCCCAAAATAAGGAATAAATTTTTCCACCAAAAGCCCCATGATCTGAACTACTGATTTATTAAGTCCCCTAAGCTTGACCTCAGCTCACTAGGGCCACTCACTTGTGTCCTCCCGTGATTTAATAAAATGATACACTAGTAGACTCATCAGGTACAAACACACAACACTCTGGATAATGTCACAGGTGTTTCCTTGCAAGGCAATAATGATGTCCAGGCCATCCTATTTTGGATGATTGCTTTTCTCATTAGATTCAGTGTCCAGAAAAGACAGATTTTGCCAGCTACCATTGAACACTTGTTGGGAGAATTTAGCAAGGGCTTCTGTGTGTGTTATAATGACCTCCAGGCCAATGGAGGGGAGAAAGATGGCGGCCAAATAATTGTACCAATGGAAAACAGAATGTGTCCGTGTGGCCTTGAGAAGAGGGAGGTTGGCAACTTTGTTTAACCCTCTGCCCAGGTAAAACCCAGGGTGCAGCTGCCCGATGACCCAGGTAGAAGCCAGAACTGAAGATTTGTGCCACACAACCACTGGGTCCCACTGGAGGTCACCCAATAAACACCTGAGTGGTACAGTCAGTGCCAAGCAAGTCACTACCCTTTAATGTGACAGAATGACTACCTGGTTCTGATGATACCCATCCCATATCCCTGAGGCAATTTTGTTAGTTCTAACTCCTTTCAAGCTCCAGGGAAAAGGGGACTATGGCTCTTTGGTTCATCATTAAGACCTTAAACTTAAGCCCAGAACACAGTAAAATGCAATAGATATTAATTATGGAACTAATGAACAATTTGTTAACATGAATGACAGATTAGCTGTAAGACACACCATAGAACTGAGATGATTCCAGATTGCTCTCACCCCATAGCCATCAACTCTCCACAGACTGAGCTACTCAGCTCTATCTTCAGGCTCAGCCCCCTTCTCACCCATTAGGGAATGGTTCTCAATCCTATATGAACACTGAAAGTGGTTTTCAATCCTAAGGGTTTTAAAAATCACCAGAGCCTGGATCAACTCCCAAGAGTTCTGATATAATTTCCAGAGAGCTTACTTCATGTCCAGTCCTGGCCTCAGGGTGCTTCCAGTCTGGCACAGCATCAGCCACATTTGATAGCTTACGGTGAACAATGTCGGATTCCTGATCTCCGAAGAAAATTTAGCTTTGGGACCAGGGACCAGGCTTGATCACTCAAGAGCTCTTGAGCAGCAGAGTTTTATTAAAGTATAAAAAGGGACAGAGAAAGCTTCTGACATAGACAAGAAGGGGGGCAAAGAGTGCTCCTCTCACTAGTCTTAACAAGGCTTTATATACTTTTATCAGACCCACTCCCACAACATACATCTTAAGATAACAGGATTTGAACTAACAATAGAAAGATCTTACCAAACCCATTCTCATAGTATACAAGTTTTAAGATAACAATTTTAGTCAGGAGGTTGATGTTAACAAGAAACAAATCCTTGAGCAAGATACATGATAATACTGACTAAGACAAAGCAGTGCCGAAAAAAATGTTTGTCCTTTTTTCTTCCTTGAGAAACTCAGACCACTTTCTCCTTCTCAAGGGCCCTGGACCCCTTTCTCCTCCTCGAGGACCCTTGACTTCTTATCAGCCTTCCTAGGTATTGACTCTCTCTCAATCAACGGTTTCCCTGTCTGTTTTGGATGAGTGCACTTGCATGCGTATCTCGGAGAAGGAGATGGCACCCAACTCCAGTACTCTTGCCTGGAAAATCTCATGGACAGAGGAGCCTGGTAAGTTGCAGTCCATGGGGACGCAAAGAGTTGGAAACGACTGAGCGACTTCACTTTCAATTTTCACTTTCATGCATTGGAGAAGGAAATGGCAACCCACTCCAGTGTTCTTGCCTGGAGAATTGCAGGGACAGGGGAGCCTGGTGCGCTGCTGTCTCTGGGGTAACACAGAGTCAGACACGATCGAAGAGACTTAGCAGCATGCGCATCCCAGCTGTATGGAGGGAAAGAATAGTTCCATCAGAGAGGCAGGAAGGCTTCCTGCAAAAGGTGATGGGGTATGTGAGCTGATTTTGTAACTAAAAGGATGAGTTTTTCAGGTAGACGAGAAAGAGGGTGGACAATCCAAGAAAGTGGAAAATGTAATATGTTAGGAGCCCCACAAGAAGAATCTGTGTTGGTATAGGAGACCATCAGTTTGAAGGGAAAAAGTTAAATTTTTAAAAAAGTTTTCTTTGTTCTGTTAAAAACCCCAGAGGCAGGCCATACCTCATGGAAAATAGCCTGCCCCTTATCTGATGACTCATGGTCTTCCAGTCTATTGTTTCATGTCCAGTTCTCACTTTTGCTTCCTGACCTGCATACAGATTTCTCAAGAGACAGGTCAGGTGGTCTGGTATTCCCATCTCTTTCAGAATGTTCCACAGTTGATTGTGATCCACACAGTCAAAGGCTTTGGTATAGTCAATAATGCAGAAATAGATGTTTTTCTGGAAATCTCTTGCTTTATCCATGATCCAGTGGATGTTGGCAATTTGACCTCTAGTTCCTCTGCCTTTTCTAAAACCAGCTGGAACATCAGAAAGTTCACCGTTCATGTATTGCTGAAGCCTGGCTTGGTACTTTACTAGCATGTGAGATGAGTGCAATTGTGCGGTAGTTTGAGCATACTTTGGCATTGCCTTTCTTTGGGATTGGAATGAAAACTGACATTTTCCAGTCCTGTAGCCACTGCTGAGTTGTCCAAATTTGCTGGCATATTGAGTGCAGCATTTTCACAGCATCATCTTTCAGGATTTGAAACAGCTCCACTAGAATTCCATCACCTCCACTAGCTTTGTTCTTAGTGATGCTTTCTAAGGCCCACTTGACTTCACATTCCATAATGTCTGGCTCTAGATGAGTGATCACACCATCATGATTATCTGGGTCATGAAGATCTTTTTTGTACAGTTCTATGTATACTTGCCACCTCTTCTTAATATCTTCTGCTTCTGTTAGGTCCATACCATTTCTGTCCTTTATCGAGCCCATCTTTGCATGAAATGTTCCCTTGGTATCTCTAATTTTCTTGAAGAGATCTCTAGTCTTTCCCATTCTGTTTTTTTTTCTCTATTTCTTTGCATTGATCGCTGAAGAAGGCTTTCTTATCTCTTTTTGCTATTCTTTGGAACTCTGCATTCAGATGCTTATATCTTTTCTTTCCTCCTTTGCTCTTCACCTCTCTTCTTTTCACAACTATTTGTAAGGCCTCCCCAGACAGCCATTTTGCTTTTTTGCATTTCTTTTCCATGGGGATGGTCTTGATCCCTGTCTCCTGTACAATGTCACAAACCTCATTCCATAGTTCATCAGGCACTCTATCTATCAGATCTAAGCCCTTAAATCTATTTCTCACTTCCACTGTATAATCATAAGGGATTTGATTTAGGTCATACCTGAATACTGAGCCTCAAAGAACGGAGGGGGAAAACTCCCCTCAACAAGCAGCATGAGTGTCTTCCCCACATAGAGCCTGGGGACCCACTCAGTCAGACTTTTCCAACTTCCCCAGGCTCTAAAGTGTGAGTCATCCCTGGTATTCCCCTGACACCAGCTCTCATGGAGTCCCCAAAGGATGTGGAGAGGGAGTCCCCGTGGAGACCAGGACAGCAGGGGGGAAAGAGGAGTCAGCAGAGGGGGAACGAGGCAATTCCCCCAGGGTCCAAGAAGAGTATAAGTCCCCCTGTTCCTGTGTCTGGGGTGGGGCATGTCCCTGCTACCTTCCCTGCCATCATTACCCAAAGGCTGGACTGAAGTCACTCCATCAGAACTACTTATCCATCTTCACCTTCCAGGTATGTCCTATCAACCCAATAACCACTCACCAACACAGTGACAGCAGCTGGTGTCTGTACCAAAGCATATCAGATGTCTGTGTGCTGAGAAGGAACGATTTAAGAACTGGGGCTTGTTAGAAAACGGGGAAACCACCCACAGCTTGAAAAATGCCAGAACTCTGGCCTTGCCAAACGTGAATGTGTTCATTCACACAGTGGGGCCTGGAAAGAGAAAATGAGTCAGAAACAAAGTGTTCAGCAGGGAGAAAGGGGCAAGCAGGAGGAGGCAAAAAGAACTCTCCAGAAATCTAGAATCTTAAGATGTCAGAGCCTTGAATGCTGTCCAGCAGGACACAGGCTCTTGCTACTCAAAGCGTGGTGCCCAGATCAGCAGCATCAGCGTCACCTGGGTGTTTGTTAGAAATGCAGATTCTCAAGCCCCTCCCCAGCCCTTCTGAGGCAGAACCTGCATTTAACAAGATCCCTGCATGATTCGTATGTGCGTTCAAGACGGAGAGGCTCTGATGCTCAGGGTTCCAAATAGACCTGCATATCAGAATCAACCAAACGTTTTTTACACTACAGGTTTCTGAGCTCTGCTGTAGATAAATTAAATCAGAATTTCTGGGCACTGTGATAGCCTTTTTTTTTTTTTTTTTTTTTTTTTTTTTTTTTTCACAAAGCTCCATTGGTAATTCTAATGACAGAGGTCCACAGAGCAAACTGGGAACCCCCGATCTGGTTCAATCTGCTTAATCTCAAGCTGAGAAGACTGAGGCTAGACAGTGACAACTAGCTTGGTAATCTATTAAAAAAGTCAATTAATATTTCTGCCTAGAGACCAAAAAAAAGAAAAGGATGGAGTTAGATCTAATTTCAAACTCTGACTCAATACCTTAATAGCTGAATATCCTGTCTCCTCCCATCTTTGGAGCTCCATTTTCTTATCTTCAAGAAAAAATAAATAAATGTCCCTGAATGTCAGGATTACTCCTCATGGGCAGCAGACAACACAGAAATTAATGGATAATTCAGTCTATGTCTTGTGCACACACACACACACACACACACATACTCACACTCCATATTAATTGCTTAACTGAGGTTTGGGGATCCTTGCATCCCAGAATTTCAAAGCAGTTTAAAAGCCCTGAAGTCTCATTGTACCCATTTTACAGATGAAGAAATGGAGAGGCACTCGAAGCAGCTGTGCTCCTCACTTTGTAAAGGTGAGTAATGTCTGCTTTCCACCTGGACAGACAGTAACACGGAAGGGGTTTGCCACCAACTGGGTTCTGGATGCAGAACTTCAGCCAGCAAACCGACTTCATTCATGGGGAATGTGTAGTTGGGTGGGGCTGGAACCTCACAGTTCTCTATCCCTGGAGGCTGTCTGATCTCTCCCAGTGACCCTACCAAGAAGGAGGGGAAGATCCCTAAAATTCTGTATCCCTAAGGATAAAGGGAAGAACTAGGTATGGTCCCAGAGGCTCAACTAGGTGAGGGAGAAGATCATTTAGGTAATTATCAAATGATACAGTAGGGTTATAATACAGAGAGCTCAGTGAACAGGGTTCCAGAATGAGAGATTGGGTGGTTGGATGTCAGATAAAGCTTCCTGGGGGAAAATTGATGATCCCCCAAACGGAGTCTTAACAGATAAGAAGGATCAGCTCTGGTTGTGTAGATGAGCCGAAGGAGATAAAAACCTTCTGAAATGTCCTAGGATCCTTTAGCTGGGACCTGATCTCTTGTTGAAGAAACCAGCATTTGATATGCATATAAATAAAAACATATATTATTGTTTTGTTTTTCTTTAATCTGTACAGTTTTCCACAAATTATTATTTTCATCTCAATATGGTTTTAAGATTTCCCTACATTGATATATATAAGTTAAATCTATTCCTTTTTAACCTCCGTGAGCCTATTAACATTTAGGTTTGGCTAATGTTAGTCCAATGCAAATAGTCCAGGAGAACATATACCCTTGGGCATGTCTCCTTGTGTACAAATGTGAGAGTTTTCAAAACACTAAGAAGTGCAATTACTACTAGTTGTCATGGACTGAATGCTTGTGTCCCTTCAAAACTTACAAGTTGAAGTCCTAATCCTGAATGTAACGGTATTTGGAAGTGGGGCCTTTGAAAGGCAGCTATGTTTAGATCAAGTCCTAAGGGTAGGGTTCTCATGATGGAATTAATGCCCTTATAAGAAGAGATTAGATAACCTGCTATCTCTCTCACTCCACTATATGAGGATAAAACAAGAACACAGTTCAGTTCAGTCGCTTAGTCACATCTGACTCTGTGACCCCATGGACTGTAGCATGCCAGGCCTTCCTGTCCATCACCAATTTCTGAAGTTTACTCAAACTCATGTTCATTGAGTTGGTGATGCCATTCAACCATCTCTTCCTCTGTTGCCCCCTTCTCCTCCCACCTTCAATCTTTCCCAGCATCAGGGTCTTTTCCAATGAGTCAGTTCTTCACATCAGGTGGCTAAAGTATTGGAGTTTCAGCTTCAGCATCAGTCCTTCCAATGAATATTCAGGACTGATTTTCTTTAGGATGCACTGGTTGGATCTCCTTGCAGCCCAAGGGCCTCTCAAGGGTCTTCTCCAACACCACACATCAAAAGAACACAGCCATCAGCGATTCTAAAAGTGGGCCTTCACCAGAATCCACCCATGCTGGCACCCTGATCTTGGACTTCTCAGCCTCCAGAATTATTAGAAATAAGTATCTGGTGCTTAAGCTACCCAGTCTATGGTACTTTGTTACAGCAGCCCTAGCAGACTAAGATACTAAAGTATGCATATTTGTGGGTCCTCCAATTTTCTCAGGTTACGTTTACACCAGCACAACCTCACCAACGTATGATATAATCAATTTTTTTCCATCCAAGTGGTGCATCCTCACCAGTGACAGGTGGGTCACAAATATCTAAACTTCTCTTAAAGGAAGAAGGAAGAGCATTTACTCAGTTCCAGGTGCTACATGTTTATTGCCTCTCAGAGGTATTACATGTACTTTATGAGAAAACAGTCTGAGAGAGGTGAAATGACTTGCCCAAAGTTGCACACCAGAAAGTGTGGAAGATAGACTTAAAACCAAGTCTGTATGCTGATAAAATTCATGTTCTTTTCACTGTTTTAGACATTCAACTGGTATTTATTGAACACTTATTATGTACCAGACCCTGGAGGTACAAAAATGAATCACAGAGCCATACTGAACACATAATAGGACTTAATAAATGTTTGTTGAGTGAATATTGAATCAAGGCACTCAAAGCCCACAGGAGAGACAGACACACAAAAGGCACATACAGTAGCTTTTTGACTTTCAGATTAATTTGTTTTAACATCTTTGAACTTTTTTCTTGTAACATTATTATATCATGTGCTTTTTCCATGTCATTAAAAATTCTATAAAAATAAAACAAAAATACATGCAATAGGATAGTGATGCACTGTGATGGATGTAAGCCCCAGTGCAGCCAGCACAAAGTAGGAGAAGTATAGTTTCCTCTTAATCATGTGAGTCAGGAGGGAAGGCTTTACATAGGAGATAGTTTTTGTCAAACACAAAAACTGGAAATGGGTTCTTAGCAAAGGGAACACATGAAAAGGCACAGGAGTGTAAACAGTATATTTTCTGGAAACTGCACTACTTCTGGTTGCCTTGAAGTTACTTCCTTTCAATGTACTGAAGTGGGTTGCCATTTCCTTCTCCAGGGAATCTTCCCAACCCAGGGATCGAACCCAGATCTCTCACATTGCAGACAGATGCTTTACCATCTGAGCCACCAGGGAAGTCCAATATCAGGGTCAGGTATCAATAAACTGATCCTTCAGTAAATATCTGCCATATGCCAGGCTTTGTGTGAGATGTTTTGCATGCTTTATTCCATTGAATTCTTGGAACATTTTTTCCTCATTCACAAAGAGAAAACAGGCTCGGGATGGTGAAGAGTCCAGCCCTGGAATATATTCAAGTCTTCTATTCTTTCCACTCCCTGTCGTCTCCCCCAGATGCCAGCCACTGCTGTGCTCTTCTATCCCAGGTTTTACTTCAATGTAAGGATGTCCTTTCAGCAAACCTAGCTAGCTACCCTTTGGATCAGGAAACTGTGCCCATTTCACTGCCTCTTTTCTCCTTGGGAAACTGGAGAGGAAAATGCATATAGAGTCACAGAGTTTTCAATCCTTGTCCAGACACTAACTATGATCCTATTCATCATCCATGCATTTAATAAATTCAGGCATACTTCATAGATATTGTGGCTTTGGTCGTAGACAAGCACAATAATAGAGCCAAGACATAGTAATAAAGCAAATCACTCCAAATTTTTGGTTTCCCAGGGCATATAAAAGTTATGTTTACACTATACTGTAGTCTATTAAGTGTGCCATAGCATTATGTCTAACAAAGCAATGTACATACCTTAATTTTAAAACATTTTATTGCTAAAAAATGATACCTATCACCTAAGCCTTCAGTGAATCATAGTAGTAACATCCAAGATCTCTAATCACAGATCATAACACCTATAATAATCATGAAAAATCTGAAATATTGTGAGAATTACCAAAATGTGACACAGGGACACAAAGTGAGCAAATGCTATTGGAAAAATTGTGCCAGAAACCTTCAATTTGTTTTTAAGAAAAACAAAAAACCACCATCTGTGAAGCATGATAAAGTGCAATAAAATGAAGTGTGCCTTTATTTACTGAGCAATTATTATGTGCTCAGCCATGTTCTCAGTACTGTGGATTCAAAACTGAGTAAGCCAGGCAAGTGTCCCATTCTCATGGAGGTTAAGTAGTAGCATGTATGTGATAAGTTGCTTCAAGTCATGTCCCTCTCTTTGCGATCCTATGGACTACAGCCAGCCAGGCTCCTCTGTCCATAGGGTTCTCCAGGCAAGAATACTGGAGTGGGTTGCCCTGCCCTCCTCAAGGGATCATCCCTACCCAGAGACTGAACCCTCATCACTTAAGTCTCCTGTATTCGCAGACAGGTTCTTTACAGCTGAGCTACCTGGGAAGTGGCAAGGACTTAGCACTAAAGAAGCAATTTTAAAATTACCTCTTTATATAAATTTTTAAAATTTATATATTTTTAATTGAAGGATTCTTTTAAACACAGGTTTTGAGAAGTGCTGTGGCTTGTCCACACACATCACACTTTTATTACACAGTTAGGACTCACCCAAATCTGTTCCCAGTTCAAAGTAGGTTCTGGCTGGTCATGGTCCTGACCTTTTCCTCACCTCCCTCCTGCTTTGTCTCTCCTCAGACTCTGTCCTGCAAAATGACACCTGAGAACTTCACCTGGGCCTGGGGTGCTCCTGCTGAGTTCATTCTCCTGGGCATCACAGACCGCTGGGACCTGCGCCTAACCCTCTTCCTCATCTTCCTGCCCGTCTACCTGGTGAGCTTGCTGGGAAACGGAGGCATGGTGCTGCTGATCCACGTAGACGCCCAGCTCCACACACCCATGTACTTCTTCCTGGCCAACCTCTCCCTGCTAGATGCCTGCTATTCCTCAGCCATCGGCCCCAAGATGCTTGTGGACCAACTGTTGCCTCGCGCCAGCATCCCTTACGCCGCCTGTGTCCTCCAAATGTTCCTGTTTGCAGGGCTGGCCGATGCCGAGTGTTGCCTGCTGGCAGCCATGGCCTATGACCGCTACGTGGCCATCGGAAACCCTCTTCTCTACACCACGGCCATGTCCCGGCGTCTGTGCCTGGTCTTGCTGGGTGCCTCCGGCCTGGGCGGGGCAGTGAGCGCCGTGGTCCACACGACCTTCACCTTCCGCCTGAGCTTCTGTGGCTCCCGGGAGGTGAACAGCTTCTTCTGCGATATTCCCCCGCTGCTGGCCATCTCCTGCAACGACACCAGTCTTAATGAGCTCCTCCTCTTCGCCGTCTGTGGCTTCATCCAGACAGCCACCGTGTTGGCCATCGTCGTGTCCTACGGGTTCATCGCCAGCACTGTGATCCGCATGCGCTCAGCCGAGAGCCGGTGGCGAGCAGCCTCGACCTGTGGCTCCCACCTCACGGCTGTGGCCATGCTGTACGGGACACTGATCTTCATGTACCTGCGTCCCAGCTCCAGCTATGCCCTGGACACGGACAAGATGGCCTCCGTGTTCTACACTCTTGTCATCCCAGCTCTCAACCCGCTCATCTACAGCCTCCGCAACAAAGAGGTCAAGGAGGCGCTCAGAAGGACTTGGAGCCGATGCTGCGGTCCACAGCGGAGGCACCAGTGAAAGTGCTGCAGGCTGGCGTTAGGACTGACTCTGGAGGGATGACATGAGCTCTTCCCGGCCCCTGGCACGGGCTGGGTGTCCCTTGTCCTTGTCTGAGGTGGAATAAAGGGGAGAAACTGAGGTTTACAGACAGGAGACAGGAACCTGGGGTACTCTAGACCCAACCAGAACCAAGATCAAGTGCATTTGCTGTTGAGTTTGCCTTAGGTTCCTCCATGTTCAAAGCACGTTACCAGGTGCAGTAACTAGGTTTATTTGCTACTTGAATTTCCAAGAGGCTGATACCCAGAAACACCAGATAAGGGCTGTGCTGGCTGCAAGTGTTCTAGATCCTTGCTTTTCTAAGGTCCTTTGTGACCAGTGAGTCACACTGCTCACTTTGAGCCCAAGAGAGCTACTTCAGAACCCACTTATGCCAAAAACTGGGATAGAATCTGGGTAGGCCAAGTATCTTTCCCTATGAAGCCACATATTCCATCTCTCAGGATAACAGAGAACACACATGATCTCATTGCTAAATCCCACAGTTGTGTAAAAATTTGACCAAGATTAGGTTACTTCAGGGCTGTGACAGAGATTAGGAAAGGGTCAGAATTATGGTTATGGTTAGAATTGAGTTAGAGTTCACGTTATGGCTAAGACTGAGGATAGAGTTAGGGTAAAGCCAGAGTTAAGTTCAGAATTTAAAAGCAATTGGACAAATTTAGGACTGAATTAAAATTATGTAAATTGTTCAGTTTGGATTAATTTTAATGAATAGTGGATTTGGGGAAAATATAGGAGTCAGGGTTCAAATAAATTTGAGCTCTTCTTAGAAGTATTAGAACTAACATATACTCACTACTGTATATAAAAAAAGAACACCAACAAGGAGCTCAGGAACTATACTTACTATTTTGTAAGAGGGATTTCCCTGCTTCCACTGCATGGGACATGGATTTGATCCCTGATTCAGGAAACTAAAGATCCCACATGCTGTGGGGTCAAGTATCTTTCCCTATGAAGCCACATATTCCATCTCTCAGGATAACAGAGAACACACATGATCTCATTGCTAAATCCCACAGTTGTGTAAAAATTTGACCAAGATTAGGTTACTTCAGGGCTGTGACAGAGATTAGGAAAGGGTCAGAATTATGGTTATGGTTAGAATTGAGTTAGAGTTCACGTTATGGCTAAGACTGAGGATAGAGTTAGGGTAAAGCCAGAGTTAAGTTCAGAATTTAAAAGCAATTGGACAAATTTAGGACTGAATTAAAATTATGTAAATTGTTCAGTTTGGATTAATTTTAATGAATAGTGGATTTGGGGAAAATATAGGAGTCAGGGTTCAAATAAATTTGAGCTCTTCTTAGAAGTATTAGAACTAACATATACTCACTACTGTATATAAAAAAAGAACACCAACAAGGAGCTCAGGAACTATACTTACTATTTTGTAAGAGGGATTTCTCTGCTTCCACTGCATGGGACATGGATTTGATCCCTGATTCAGGAAACTAAAGATCCCACATGCTGTGGGGTGTAGCAAAAAAATAAGTTAAATAAAATAGAGAAGCTTAAAAATATTTTTCTTATAACCTATAAAGGGAAAGAGTCTGCAAAAGTATTCTTGTCTGGAGAATTCCATGGACAGAGAAGCCTGGCAGTCTATAGTCCATGGGGTAGCAAAGGGTCGGACATGACTGAGCAACTAACAATTAATTAATGACTGAATCACTTTGCTGTACACCTGAAACTACCATAACATTGAAATAAACTATACTTCAGTCTTTAAAAACGAAATATTAAAACTATTTTACTGCTAGTGTTAGAGGGAAAGACTACTTAAGATTAGAATTCAGGTTTTATTCTCATTGGCAGATTAAATTTGGGTTAGCGCTTAGTTTGTGTTATAGCTGTTAGATTTAAGTTAAGCTGGCATGTGAATAATGCTTGTGACAAGTTTAAGTCACAATCTAGTTATTATTACAGTTAGCCTAGGTTTAGAACTAGATGAGAATTAGGCATAAGAAGAAGAGTATTTTGAATATCAAACTGACATGTTTGGGGTGACTTCAATTTGAGATATATTTAGGGTTACGGAAATGGATAATGTTCCTTAAAACATAACAGTAGGAGCTAACTATTGGTGGATTTAAGTTTCATTGAGAGTTATGAGCTTGCTTAGATGTGCACATGGTCAGGTATGGTAGACTATTTTGTGTTAAGACTAGAACATCTAGAGACAGAGTCAGGGTTAGGAGAGGGAATGCCATTACCTCTTGGGCAAAGGCAGCCACAGTGCTCCAAGCCTTAGGTCTTTCTGGGCCCTTCAGATCCAGCACTCTTGAGATTTTTATCTACCCAGATTTTCTTTATCTAATTAAGTTATACATGAGCAAGGCCCAAGGCACTGCATTCTGCTGGGAAGCCCCTCTATGCAGGAGCGGGACAGGAGTGGACCCCAGAAGTTGTAGTAGGTGCTTCCAAGGAGAGATGGAGCCTGGCCAGAGTAGATGTCAGCTCCTGTCTGTTCCCCTTTCCAGTCCTCCCTGATTATGGTTGAGATGAAGCCAGGGGTGGCTCAAGCAAAGCTTCATTGTCTCCCCCATATAGCCGCCCCATGGAGTGTGTTCCTTGGGCTTCAGCCAGGGGCTGGTCTCACCACTCCAGCTTCCTTTCAAGGAGAAATCAGCTGCTGGAACTTAGACCTCAGGAAGGCTGGAGGTTCATCCCAGCTCCCTGGGGAGGTGATACCCCCTCATACCAGAACCAGGTCTCTCCTTAATAACTATAGTCTTCTTGGAGGTCCCAGACTAATGGAGAGAGAGAGATGTGAACTATACTGTCTCCTCAAACCATAGAGAATGTTATAGGTTTCTTGACAGGGTCACAAAATTGTCTTGATTTTCCCAGAACTATCCTTGTTTTTAAAACTTTAAATCCCATATCCAAATAACCTCTCTGTCCCGGACAAACCAGGATGGCTGATCATCCTACTTCCTGATGACCCCATCTGTTGACAGCATAGGGCACAATAGCCTAAACTTAGCACAATTTGACAAAGGCTTAAATGAATTAAAGCCCCTTCTCCCACCACAAGGTTTATAATCCTTTCCCAGTTCTTGCCTCCTATCACCATGACAACTCACATGCCATGACAATGGCTGGGGACATTGTCAGAAGAGTTGGCACCTGTGGGAATGAGAATAGAAAGTTTGCCCCCAGCTCAGTGATTTATACTCAGAGACATCCTCTGTGGTCTTTTCTTCTTTGTGGAGCTCTCATGACATACAGTTCCCACCACAATTAAGGGAAAGTTTCCAGAGGCATACAGTCCTTCCTTCATCTTGGCCGTACAGAGTGTCCATGGGTCCTTCCACATTTTTAGCATCCTTGGAACAGCCAGATACAATAATCACATCAAGGAAGGAAACATGAAGCTTCAGGCTGCTATGCTGGGCCAACTTGATAGATAAGAAGATAATGGGTTTCCCTGATGATCCAGTGGTTAAGAATCCACCTTGCAATGCATGGGACACCAGTTTGATCCCTGATTCGGGACTACCCCACATGCCACAAAGCAACTAAGCCCGTGTGCCGCAACTACTGAGCCTGAGCTCTGGAGCCTGAGAGTCACAATTGTTGGGCCCATGTGCAGCAACTACAGAAACCTGTGTGCCCTAGAGTCTGTGCTCGCCTACTAGAGAAGACACTGTGATGAGACGTCCATGCACCACAACTAGAGAGAGCCTGCACACAGCAATGAGCACCCAGCACAACCAAATTAATTAATTAATTAGATAATTTTTTTAAAAAAGAAAATAAGAGGGAATGGAAGGCATTGGGAGACAGTACAGAGCCCAACCTGGAAGATAAAGGTTGAAATACAGTCAGATCCTCATTCCTAAAGTGAGACGCCCAGGAAAGTTCCCCAGTTCTGATCAAATATTGATATTTCCTTTTAAATTTTCTTCAACATCATCTACTAAGACAAGCAATTAGGACAAAAGCAGGTTTGCGGTGGGGAAGACTGATGAGGGCACCTACTGCACAAACCAGCTGGGCCCTGCAGCATGGATGGGAATGGAGGGGCAGGGACATTCAGTGGGGGGAAACAGGCGCACACAGGGCACAGCGGTAACGCAAGCTCTGCGTGCTCGGGAGACTCGGGGAGGCCACTTTAACTGACTAGAGACGGGTGTGTTGGAAAAGAGGTGGAGAGAAGTCTGAAGATGGAAGATCTGCGGATGGGAGGGATGCCCCACGGGCTGGGTATCAGGCAGGGGAATTTGGACTTTATTCAATAGGCAGTAGGGAACCATGGAAGTTGCTGTGTTCAAAAGGTACAACCCTTCATGGTTGTTCCAGTGCTGAGTCATGCAAAGCCATTCACATCTGGAAGGCTACAAACACACACAGGAACACGTGCCCCCTCCAATGCAGAGCCAGTTCCCTATCAGAAAGCTTTACACACCAAGAAACACTCTCAAGTGTCACTGCCCTCCGCAGACACACGTACAGTGGACGTGCAGACACACACTCAAGCTCATGGACACGTTTCATTTGACAGAGACCTGGGCACTCTGCCCACACCCAGACATACTATCCTACACACACACATACATACACACATGTCACAGTCACTCAGGTGTACAACTGCCGCAGTCCCCAGAGGCACAATGCTCCCACGCTCCTACACTTCCTACAAGAAGCCCCGGCAACAGCTGAGGGGACAAGACATTTAGCTTCAGAAGCTGCTGCTGCAAACCCCAGGCTTGGGGCTGTGGACCCCACAAGACAAGGACCGGGGAGCAGCAGCTTCACCATGCACAGGACTCCTGGGGCCCCCAAGTTAGAGGTGGCATGAACCACCCTTTCCCAGTCAAATTGGGCCCCAGAGAGGAAGGAAAACAAGCCCCAGGCCGAGCTGCCTCTCGCCCCAGGGATGGGGGCCAGGGGAAGGGTGTTTTCTCTGGGAGAAGCTAAGGTACTCCCAAGGCCCCAAACCTTGTAAGTGTGGCCAATAACTCCCTCCCCAGACCCTTAGGCATCGGGCTACACCTGGTCCCCACTGCTGCTCCACCTGCGATGTGGAAAAGCCAGAGGGTGCAACTGGGGCAAGGGGCCAGGCTGGAGAGCACACGCCTCTGTCCTCTTGAGCTTGGCTGGGGGCATGAGCTGTTCGTATCTGTGAGAGCAGGTGCTGTTGGCGTGAGACTGAGACTGTGCATTATCCTCGCTGCCCCACCGTGTCATCGCTGGGGGAGAGGAAGCGGTGTATAGGTGAATGTGCCCCTCTAGGGTGGCACATCTCTGCTGTGCCCAGCAGGAGACTTGAGTGGGAAGCTGCGAGGCCCTGGGCCTCTGGGGCTGGAAGCAGAAGATGTGACTGTGTGATGGGGGCGGTGACCAGGAGGCGTGGACAGACAGTGGTGGAGAACTGACGCAGACCACTCGGTCAGTGAAAGCATGAATGGGCATCGGGGGTCCCGGAGCTGTGTGTAGTACCAGGAGCCTCCATGAACGGGAGACTGTGAATGAGTGTCACCCTCTGGCCTCAGTGCTATTTTGTGACTGCACTGGACCCTCGGTTTATGTTTAGGATGATCTGCATCTATGGATCTCGTGGTTACACTCGTCTCTTACTTAGATGTCTGTGTCCACATTTCTGTATATGATCTGTCATGCCTGTGTGTTTGCAGAGCATAACTAGAGGCCGGACATGCCTGCATGCCTGCACCAGTGTGTTTGTAATTATAGATGAGTGTTTCTGCCAACAGCTCAGTGTATATGAATGTTTACTGAGATCCATTTAAACTCAGGCTAGAGGGCTTCCCAGGTGGTGCTAGTGGTAAAGAATCCGTCTGCCAATGCAGGAGTCATAAGAGGCATGGATTCTATCCCTGGGTCAGGAAGATCCCCTGGAGGAGGGCATGACAACCCTCTCCAGTATTCTTGCCTGGAGAATCCCATGGACAGAGGAGCCTGGCGGACTACAGTCCATGGGGTCGCAAAGAGTTGGAAACAACTGAAGTGACTTATCATACACGCATGCATAGCTCAGCCTCCCTCCACAGAATACCTGGGAAGAATAGACTGGGTAGCTTAAACTTGAGTCAGTTCCCAAGTTTAAGTAGTTCCAGTTCTGAAAAAGCTATTTCATAAGCAGGCTTCCCCTCTCCATCCTTACCACTCACCCTGATCCTCTTACCTTCCTAGAAAGTGGGACATAATTGAGGATGGGGGAAAGCAACGTTCTCCAGGGATCCAAAGCCAAAAGATGCTTCTTATTCAGTGGAGGATAAAAAGGAAGACAATAGGGTAGGGAGGGTCTTTATTTTCTTTTAATGGGTAAGGATGCAGAGCTGGTCTCAACATAGCCTTTAGGAAACCTGTCCTAAAACCCCTCTCCTTTTAAGACCCTTCTTGGAAAATCATCCAAGATTTCTGCAGTGAGATTCAGACAGGAAAAAATGGAAGCATTGAAATGTCTCTGTCCTTAAGAGTCAAGTCCCTGCATCTGACAGGTGTATCCACCTGTCCACACGAGCTTCCCATAAAGGGCTGTGCATTTTCTTGATGCTGTATGTGTTTGATTTCATGGGAAGAGTTTTCCAGGAATACTGGGAATTCTTTAGATTCTTTGGTTCTTTTTTTTGCAAGTCTCATTTTCTTTCTTCTTTTCTCACTCTTGATTAAAAGTGTAGAGACTCAGGTTCAATTCCTGGGTCAGAAAGATCCCATGGAGAAGGGAATGGCAACCCACTCCAATATTCTTGCCTGGAGAATCCCATGGACAGAGAAGCCTGGTGGGCTACAGTCCACAGGGTCGCAAAGAGTTGGACACGACTGAAACGACTTAGCAGCAGCAGCAACATCATGAGATCCTTACATCCCTGTCTTTGGAAGGGATGGGTTCTTGTTTTGATCCTTAGTGCTCTAAAACATCATGTTTGCATTCAGGTGCTATCAATTTATATTCATTCCAATACACATGTGCCCTTCATGTTTGGAATTTTATTTCTTAGATAAGTTCCGCTGGTTTTCTTGTCCGCTCTGACTTTCCCCAAAATAAATACCCATTGGTCAAATCTCTCCCTGATTTTGATCCTCTCTCTCATCTTTCCTTTTGTGTTTCTTCCTTCTTTGGTCCACATCCTGGACAATATTTTTGTTCTGTCTTTGCTGCAAATCACAACGTATTCAGGTTGGAAGCAGCTTTCAAGTTCACCTGATTCAGCTCCCTTACTCTACAATGGGGAACCTAAGACCTGGAGAGGAGGGAAATTGTTCACAGTCACATCTGTGTGTAGCCACAGGACTGTCATGACTTCCCTCGTGGCCAGAAAGCCTTGAGCAACTCAATGGCCTTTCACCCTTTTCCTTTGACATTGAAGAGATGACTCAGCAATGGAATGAAACCCCTGGGGTTCCAGGTGAAGAAGCAGCCTAGCCATGGATGCTGCCAATGAGTCTTCAGAAGGAAGCCCATTCATCCTACTGGGACTAACAACAAATCCCAGCCAGCAGCAACCTCTTTTCGTGCTCTTCTTGGTCCTCTATGTGGCGGGCATCCTGGGTAATGGACTCATCGTCGCTGCCATCCGAGCCAGTCCAGCCCTTCACACTCCCATGTACTTCCTGCTGGCCCACCTGTCCTTTGCTGACCTCTGCTTTACCTCCGTCACGGTACCTAAGATGCTGGCCAACCTGCTGGCCCACAACCGCTCCATCTCCCTGGCTGGCTGTCTGACCCAGATGTACTTCTTCTTCGCCCTGGGTGTAACTGACAGCTGCCTCCTGGCTGCCATGGCCTATGACCGCTACATGGCCATCCGGCACCCCCTCCACTATGCCACGAGGATGTCCCGGGCCGTGTGCACAGCCCTGGTGGGGACAGCGTGGCTCGTGTCCCACGTCCACTCCCTCCTGCATATCCTGCTAATGGCCCGCCTGTCCTTCTGCGCCTCCCACCAAGTGCCTCACTTCTTCTGTGACCACCAGCCTCTCTTAAGGCTCTCCTGCTCTGACACCCGGCACATCCAGCTGCTCATCTTCACCGAGGGCGCCGCAGTGGTGGTCACTCCCTTCCTGCTCATCCTCGCCTCCTACGGGGCCATTGCAGCTGCAGTGCTCCGGCTGCCGGCCGCCGCAGGGAGGCTCCGGGCTGTGTCCACCTGTGGCTCCCACCTGGCCGTGGTGGGCCTCTTCTACGGGACAGTCATCGCAGTCTACTTCCAGCCCACGTCCCGGTATGAGGCCAAGCGGGGCCGTGTGCCACCGTCATGTACACCACGGTCACGCCCATGCTGAACCCGGTCATCTATAGCCTCCGGAACCATGATGTGCAGGGGGCACTCAGAGCCCTTTTCACTCGGCAGAGGGTCTCAGGGGGTGACTGCTGAGGCCTGGACCCCACCAAGGGCGGACTGCATCGCCACGGCAACACTCATGACTGCCATCATCAGCTCTGTGCTTTTTCCAACACCATAATAATGGCGATCCCCTTCTGAGTGCTACTGTAGTGCAGGTCCTTGCCTGACCTGACATCATGCCTCAACAACCAGTGAAGCAGATTTTTATGACCCAGTTTCACAGATGAAGAAACTGGGGCTCAGAGTAGGAGATCTGACTTTCCCAAGTTTACACCATTTTTAGGTGTCAAAACCTAGGCCCTTTCAGCTATACCATGCCCTCTTCTAACAGTCACTTCTAGGCATTTAGGGGATGCATTCTACCATTTTTTGTTGTATTTGGGCTTAAAGCTATATGGAAGGCTGTGCCACCCAGATCTTGCTTGGGAGGGGTGCAGGGATTGGCACTGTTTTCCATCACATCATCATGTTTTCTCAAAAAACTAATTTCTTCTCATCTGTCTGGGACAGGGGCTAAAATTCACAGACCATGTGTCAAGGGCTGACCTCACCCAGTGAACCCAGTTTGGCACAGAAGAAGTACTCTGGGCATCCGCAGATGAATAAATGAGTGTATTTTTTTATGTTTACGAGCACTTAGAAGCTGTCCATTTTTCTTACCCTTTGTTCTTGTACTTGTTTGCTACGATCCTGCCTGTTCAGCTCCCCGCTGACATTCTGTAGTAGAGGGCAGTAGGCATGCAGTGAAAACAGATAACTTAGCACGACAGAGAAGGGACAGGGTAGGCACTGTGGAAGAGGTATGTTTTTAGGTTTTTATCATATGTCAGCACTACACACAGCTTTTATTTTCATTCCAGGGGGTTTCTACTTTCTTCCCTTGCTTTGGCTGTGCTGGGTCTTCGTTGCTGCATGCCGGCTCTCTCTCGTTGTGGTGAGCAGGGCTCTTCACTGCAGAGCTCTGGCCTCTCACTGCAGCGGCTTCTCTTGCTGCAGAGCTCAGGCTCTAGAGCCTGGACTTAGTAGCTGTGTCACACAGGCTTAGCTGATCATTGACATGTGGGATCTTTCCGGACCAGGGACCGAGCCGGTGTTCCCTGCATTGGCAGGAGGATTCTTAACCAGGGAAGTCCAAGCATGGGTATTCTTATGGCCACTTTACAGATGAGGAAATGGAGGCTCAAAGACAGTGAGTTAGTCCGTAGCAGATCAGAGCAGGCACTTCTGCTGCTCAAGCCCTTCCTTCAGATGCCTTTTAACTGGGGCCCATAGAACCCAGATCCTGAGCTCGGCAGCCCCAGTGGAAGAACTTGCAGGCTACGGCAGCCCTGCTGGTGCAGCTGCTGCTGAGTCGCTTCAGTCGTGTCCGACTCTGTGCGACCCCACAGACGGCAGCCCACCAGGCTCCCCCGTGCCTGGGATTCTCCAGGCAAGGACACTGGAGTGGGTTGTGCCATTTCCTTCTCCAATGCATGAAAGTGAAAAGTGAAAGTGAAGTCGCTCAGTCGTGTCCGACTCTCAGCGACCCCATGGACAGCAGGGCTGGATTATCCACAGGCCCTTCCAGTTCCCACTAATGAGTCGGTCACCACCTGATCCTAGAACTGTTATCCTATGCCGTTTTATATCTAAAAGAAAACTTAAAGGTCTTTGGACCACTGGCTTTAGAAAACCACAGCACAAACCACAACTCTTTTTTTTTTTTTTTTTTAAATGAAATCTTACCCAGAAACATACTGTTTAAAATGAAGGGGAGAAAGCAGGAGTAAGGGTCAGAGGGACCCTCTAGGGAGCCCTTCTTCTCAGCCTCCCCAGTGCATCTTGCTCACAGCCCTGAGGGGCCCCTGATCCGTTCCAAACCCTCACTTTGATAAGCTGGGAAACTGAGGCCCAGAGTGTTTAAGGGACCTGCCTGAGTCACACAGAGTCAGTGGTGGCCTTCAGGCTTCCTGCTTGGCCCCCCAGCGCCCTGTCATTTGGCTCTGCAGCGACATGAGACCACCCTCATGTCCACCTGACCCACCATCCTCCCACCCCCACCCCGAGGCTCAGGCTGACGCCATATCCTTGCTCCTCTATCAATAGCCCCACAACCTGCTTCCCCCTTACTCGTCTCTGAAAGTTTCAGAAAAATACTGGTGATGATGCTCATCACCCAGTCCACACCTGTACCATCAGCCCCACCCTGTGACATAAGGTATGTCATCTGCTGGCCATCAGGGACCTCACCTGAGTTCTGCCAGTGTCTGGAGAACCTGGCAAAGAGATATACACGTGCTCTGCTGTCATCTCGTCTGGCCTCTCGTCTCTTTCCTTCAGCATAAGGGGAGAGGTGCCCTATGGGGTTCAAGGGGTCATCAATGATTTTTCTGGGCCACCAGCCTTGACCTGGTCATCCTGCTAAGCCCCCCAAAGAGGCCCCATCCCTGGATGAGTGGTCCCCACTGCCCACGTTGTAGCACAGCCCAGCTTCTGACCTTGTTCTCTGACCAAGGCATGCCATCTCTGCCCCAGCGTGATCAGTTCCTTCTCCAGGATGACCATAACCAGTGTCAAAAGTGCTTTCAGGTCTCATGAGAGCCCAGGGAGAAACCTCCACTATGCATGTAGGAAAACTGAGGCTCAGAGAAGAGGGAGGCTTCTCCTGGTTGGCTCCATCAGCCTATTTTAGTCCCAGTTCTCCTAACTTCCTCTCAGGCTCTTTAAACCACACCACAAACCACCACTCAGTTCAAGTTAATAAATAGTTATTGACCATCTTCTGTGTCAGTTGCTGGGCTAGATGATGTCTGGTCTACTTCCAGACCCCGAGTAAGACAGGCAAGAGAGGGGATGGGGGGCACATAAGCAGCCTCAGTCAATAGGCCTATGGGTCCCTGGGCCCCATTCCCATCCCACCCTTCGCCTAGATCAGGTTTCTTGTTTTACTTCAGGAAGCCCTAAAAGATGATACTGACTGAGAGATAAGAGTATGAAACCTCCCCCCATGCCCAACCAAGAAAAGCCACTTGAGTTGAAAAATCCACTGAAGAATTCTCCCTGCATCTTTTCCACATGAACTACAAGGAACAGTTTTTAACACCATAAGCAAACAAGCCTATGCGAATTGACTCACTTCCAAGCAGTTCCCCTGGAAGAGATAGTACCCAGGGAGGCTGCTTCAGCTTCATGGTTTGCAGTCACCCCTCAGAAGGACTTTGAACTGCTTCTCCTTACCCACCATATTCCCTGACTTTGTCCTGAAACGACTTCTGACCTTTTCAGAATCAATCAAGCCCACCCTCCTCGCATGGGTTTTCCCTGATGGCTCAGACGGTAAAGAATTTGCATGCAATGCAGGAGACCCAGACTTGATTCCTGAGTCAGAAAGATTGCCTGAAGAAGGGAAGGTCTACCCACTCCAGTGTTCTTACCTGAAGAATTCCATGGATAGAGATACAGTCCTTGACAACTGAGCAACTTTCACCCTCCTAGCATCGATATTACTAACCCTTCGTTTTATGCCAATACTAGGTAGTGCTAGGAACCACATCATCCAGAAAAAATAAACAATTGCATTTCAAGAAAAGAATTGAGTCTGCCTCTCTTCCAGTGCAGGCTTTCTGCATCATAATGTAAGGCCGCCTTCATTTCAAAGGTAAAACAACTAGAGAGACTTAGTTGTGAAAGAAAGAAGCTCTGGTCATAAATGGCAAATTGATTACTTCTTCTAAGGGACCAAAACAATTTCTATAAGCCAAGTCTTTTTTCATGCAAGGGCAGCCACAGGGAAAATGCAACTATTAGACTTGAAAAACAAAAACATGAAGGCTCTTTCTAAATGTGAGAACGACTGCTTTAGAATACAAGGAACGGATCGGTATTTCAAGAAGCTGTTTATCAGCAAGCAGTCTCTCATTCTAAACCAGAGATGTTTCCCTCGCTCATCCTTTTCATGTCCCTTATGCGTCTGCCCCGTTCTCTCTTTTCAGTTGCTTGTGTTTCTTCTTTCTTCTTTTCTTTGCTTTCTATGCTCTCTGCTTTCTCGGTTATGATCACATACTGGGCAGTAGGACAACAGACAGCACTTGCCTTCACATACTTAATACCAGGAACACAGATTATGATCAAAGCCAGGAGAGATGTAGCGGGCACTATGGAAGCATCAAAGAGGGAGCAATGAGTGGAGATACGGGTGATGTGAGGAGTCTGGTGGATCACAGTGGTGATTAACAGCCCCAGTTCACCCATCCCTGAATCCTTGGTCACGTAACTTTGCTCTTCATCTGGGATTTGGGGTTCTGCCATGCAACTTGCTTTGGCCAACAAGATATTAGGAGGCATGACATAGACCTGAAAAGAAGCTCAGATAGTGGGTTTTTTCTCTTGTCTTTTTCTCTTTGCCATGAGAAGGACATGCCCAGCTAGCCCACTGGCCCCCGGCAGAGAATGAAAGACACACAGAGCAGAGCTTTTCCAGTCCTCAGGGTGATCCAGGAAGACCAGTGCAGAGCAGAGCCTCCAGCTGACCTGCAGACACAAGAACAAAAACCCAGGCTGTCTCACTGCCACATGAGTGAAAATATTTTTAAAATTAATTTTTATTGCAGTACAGTTGCTTTACAATATTGTGTTAGTTTCTTCTGTACAGCAAAGTGAATCAGCTCTATGTGTATATATATGTATATATATATATATATCTATATATATATATCTCCTCTCGTTTTTTGATTCCTTTCTCATTTGGGTCGTCACAGAGCACTGAGTAGAGTTCCCTGTGCTATACAGTAGGTTCTCATTAGTTATCTGTTTTATACATAGTATCAGTGGTGAATATATATCAATCCCAATCTCCCAATTCATTCCACCACTTCCCCTTTCCCCCTGGGTATCCGTACGTTTGTTCTCTATGTCTGTGTCTCTGTTTCTCTTTTTAAATAATTATTATTTAAATTTTATTTATTTTTTGGCTGTGCTGGATCTTTATTGCTGTGTGGGCTTTTCTCTAGTTGCAGCGAGCAGGAGCTACTCTCCAGCTGTAGCGCGTGGGCTTCTTACTGCAGTGGCTCCCCTTGTTGCTGGGCACGGGCTCGAGAGTACTCAGGCCTTAGTAGCTGCGGTTCCCAGGCTCTAGAGCACAGGCTCAATGGCTGGGTGCACAGCTTAGTTGCACCATGGTATGTTGAATCTTCCCAGATCAGGGACTGAACCTGTGTCTCCAGAACTGGTAGGCAGATTCTTTACCACTGAGTCACCAGGGAAGCCCTGTGTCTCTATCTCTGCTTTGCAAATAAGACCATCTATACCATTTTTCTAGATCACACATGTATTTGTTAATATATGATATTTGTTTTCTCTTTCTGACTTATCTCACTCTGTATGATGGTCTCTAGGTCCATCCACGTCTTCACCAATGACCCAATTTCATTCCTTTCTATGGCTGAGTAATATTCCATTGTGTATGTGTCCCACATCTTCTTTATCCATTACTCTGTGGATGGACATTTAGGTTGCTTCCAGGAATGAAAACATTAAGCCACTGAGGTTGCGTTTTGGGGGTGACATGCTACACAGTAACAGCAAGTTGATGAGGCTCCCATAACTGTTTTCTGATACTTTGTTTCCAGTGGAGCACATCCTGGCCCCTTCAATGCCCTGAGGACTGAGCTTCCAGTGAATGCTTGCTTTCTCTCTTTGCTTTGAGGGATTTACATTCTTGTTCTGAGCACATTTCTGCCCCCCACCATCTCTGCCACTCTAACCAGGATTCTTTGAGAGAATGAGTTATGCATTGGGGGGGGGAGAGCTCCTGGAAGTAAAGCCATGGTCCCCACTTCTAGATCTCACAACCAGATCCATTTTCTCTTTGTAGAGAGTCAAAGTCATCTCTTGGTTGCCTCTTTCAGGGACTCCCTAATCAAGCTCAGATTCAGTCTACACTGAAACATTTTCGGCTCTCCTTTATGGGAAGGGAAATTGAAATTGGCAAAGGCTGGAAGAAGGAAATGAGCAAAACTGATCAAGTCAGCCGATTTGGCAAGCAGTTGGACCCGACACATATACAGACACCACCCCTTCCTCTCTCCAGGGACCACAGGACAACTGTCAGCTGGTGAAATCATGACCATCACCACACATACCATGAAATCAAGTAACCGCAGACCTCGGAAACCACAACGACAAGCTAGGAGGTTGAGTGAACACAGGCCGGATTTGGTGCTGGTGGGTTTGCACTCATCCTCATTTTATGAGGATCGCTTGATCCTCATAAAAACTTTGTGCAGCACACATTATGATGCCTGGTTAACAGATGAGGAAATTGCAGCTCAGGGCGGTAACTTACCCAAGGCTCCAAACTAGAAAGTGGGAGGATCAGTATTTGAGCACAGATCTGTCTCTAGGCTGAAATGAGGACTAGTAAAACCCCTCACCTGCTTCTTATCAAAATCTACTGACCATGCATCAGAATCACACGGCCTGCTTATTAAAATACATATACTACTCTCCACCCTCAAACTTTCTGAAGCAGCAGGGCCTGCATTGTGAATAACCACCCTATGTGATGTTGAGGCAGATGGTCTTTGGGGCATATCGATAAGATCACTGACCTAAATCATATAAGACTTGAGATTGCTAGGACTTCCCCTAGAGGTCCAGTGGTTAAGAATCCACCATCCAATGCAGCAGACAAGGGTTTGATCCTTGGTCAGGGGTCTAAGATCCCACCTTCCACAGGGCAGCTAAGCCTTTGCACCACAGCTTCAGAGCCCACGCTCTGGAGCCCACACGTTGCCACTAGAGAGATGTCCTCTGCCACAACAAAGAGCCAGAGCAGCCAAAAATAAATTTAAAAAATTAAAAGTCGGAGCTGGTTGGGAAGTGTTCAGAGGTGACTCGAAGGATGAAGGAAATATACAACTCTGGAAATAATGGACAATTAGGAGGTTTCTGTGATTCTGTTGGAGGACATGGATGGAACAAAAAGTGCCCACTAAACTGAGAAGGCATCTCGAGACCGAAAAATGAGGCAGGCAGTTCCAAATAATCAACAAATGAGTTTACTGTAGGGTAACTTACTCACTGAGTGTGATTGGCAGAAAAGGATCCAGAAGCATTCCAAGCTGAACCCTGCACCATGGAGGGGGCATTGGGACAATCTTATAGTTAACTTAGAGCATGGGAGCCCTGGAGGAGGGCATGGCAACCTGCTCCAGTATTCTTGCCTAGAGAATCCCCATGGACAGAGGAGCCTAACCCATGGGGTTGCAAAGAGTCAGACGTGACTGAGTGACTAAGCACATAGGGCATGGGAGCAGGTACTGGGAAACAGGACATGCATTTCTAGGATTTATGAATAAGTAACCAGCTTCATAGGTCCTGGGACCTTGACAAGGTTTGGGGACTAACAGAGCATAGAGGCCACCTGGTCCTAATGATTATGAAACAATATCTATTACATACAAAGCCCTTGACAACAGAGAAGTGATTCACTGAACAATTGAGTCCTGGGTAGGGTCAATGGAAGGGTAGGAGAAACTGTAAGGGCCCAAGCCTACCAGGCTTCTCCGTCCATGTGATTCTCCAGGCAAGAATACTGGAGTGGGTTACCATTTCCTTCTCCAGGGGATCTTCCCGACCCAGGGATCGAACTCGGGTCTCCCATATTGGAGGCAGACTCTTTAACCTCTGAGCCACCAGGGAAGCCCTTGGCTATGCTAATAACAGCCATATACTTGCCAACTGTCCTTTGAAATAAATCTGAGGAATCCTGTTTCTCTCTTCTTTATTGAATTTTTAGAAATCACGGGAATCAGTGTCTTAGTTTTGGCTACTGTAACAAAATACCATAGAGTGGGTGACTTAAATAGACATTTATTTCTCACTGTTTTGAAGGCTGGAAGTCCATCGGGTTTGGTTTCTGGTGAAAGCTCTCTTCCTATAAGGACACCAGTCCTCTCAGATTAGGGCCCCATCCTTATGACCTCATTCACCTTGATGAAGTCTCCAGCTACAGTCACATGGGGTGCTGGGACTGGGGGAGCGGGTAAGGGGGTTTGGTTAGGACTTCAACATACTAATTTGGGGTGGACACAATTCAGCCCATAACACCAATCGCTGGACAGTCATCTCTCGTCTCTTTCCAGAAGTCTTTTGGGGTTAACATTATTAGAGTGTACTGAGATCCTGACTCCTGAACTCCAAGTTCTGGGTTTAAGTCCTGACTTTACCAGATGATTGACTTTGGGCAAATTGCTTAACTACAAATGAGAATGATACTATCGCCCTGGGGTTGTTACAAGAATTATCTAAGTGCTTAGCACAATGATCTGGCACAGAGTAAGTCAAAAACGCATGCTGGTAACTCTCATTGCTACAGGCAGGGGAGGCAGAGACAAGAAGTCATGGGGTTTGTGATCTGGGTATGAAGGCTGTCCCCTGAGCTCAGGTGCTTGGGGCTCCAGACTTGGGGCTGGCAGGAACCCGCTGCTCCCTCTTCTCTCCCTTGCCAGACTTTCCCTCAGCCTTCACTGACCATAACGTGAAAGTTAAGTGTGTGTATGTTTATTCCTGAAACAATATTTGTTTTCTTTGTTACTAATTAATAAATCATGTGAATGTAATACTTTCTGATTCTCTTTCCTAAAAACAAATTCTGTAAAATGATTCACGGAGTCCCCTCGTGACCTGTCGGTTAGGATTCCTGGTTTTCACTGCTACAGTCCAGGTTCAGTCCCTGGTGGGGAAACAGAGATCCTGCAAGCTGCTCAGCTTGCCCCACCTCTGAAAAAAAAGAAAGAAAATAAAATGATTTGTGTATGGTGCCAGATATCTCCCATATCACTCAATCCAAAGTCTGTGCTCTTCTAATTTAACAGGAAAACAAAAACTGATTTGTTCCCTCTGCTCTGCTGCCACCCTGTGATCTTATTGGGTTATAACCAGTATTTCTACAGGAGAAGGAAATGGCAACCCACTCCAGTGTTCTTGCCTTGAGGATCCCAGGGACGGGGGAGCCTGGTGGGCTGTAGTCTATGGGGTTGCAGAGTCGGACACGACTGAAGTGACTTAGCAGTAGCCACAGGCTTTGGCAGGGCTGAGGGCTTGCTTTGAACTTATCTGGGTCTCCATGAGCACAGGTAGTATATCTCTGATTCAAAATATATAACATGTCTGCACCAAAAGTTATATAACATATAGTCTTCCAGCCTCCTGTGGTGAATTCCAGCCTATTCCAGCCTTGGGGATTTTCCCCACTTAAGTAGTGACCACTTACGTCATCTCAGACCAGACAACAGAAATGATGAGATGCAGTCCCTGTCCCCAGAGACTTCATAGTCTAATGTATAAACAAATACTTTAACAACTACACACACTGAAAATGGGGTTGTCCTATGGGAAAAGGAGACAAGGTCATTTAAGTCACCAGGACTTTTCACATTTCACAACTTAGGAAAAACTTTACATTGTTCATTAAATAACAAAATACAATATGATAGCATGACGGTGACAGTAGATTTCTTAAAAATTCATTGATTCATAAAATCTGAGAGCTCAACGCATCTTAAAAAAAATCATCTAATGCAACCCCTCATCTTACAAGAGAGGAAACAGAGGTCCAGGGAGAGGAAGAGACCTGTCTAAGAGCACACAGCTGGTCAGGGAGAGGACTGGAGTTCATGCTAACTGTACTCCTGACTGTTGCCACCCAGAGCCAGAACGTGGGCGGCAGTGTGGTCAGGGATATAACGGGACTTTGGGAAGGACTTTTTGGAGGAAAGGGGGACACCTCACGGGGTACATTGCTGGTCACAGCCACAGTCCAGATGGAAAGCTTGGTTTTTGTTTTTTATTTGGTTGCTCTAGGTCTTAATTGTGGCATGTGGAATTTTTAGTTGCGGCACGTGGGATCTAGTTTCCTGACCAGGGATCAAACCCAGGTCCTCTGCATTGGGAGCACAGAGTCTTAGCCAATGGACCACCAGGGAATTCCCCAGAGAGGAAAGGTTCTGACATGAAACACAGGTAGGCCTGGAAGACCCAGCTCTCCACCCAGCTTCATATCTTTCTCTCACTTCCTAAAATTCTCTTCCTGTTTTTCCTCCTCCAACCTATTCTCTCCACTCTTTTTTTCTAATTGATCATTTTACTGACACTTGATCATTTCACTTTCTTTGCTAAGAAAAAGCATCATGCAAATAGTAGACATTTTGGAATGTCACAGACCTGAGTTTAAACCTTGCCCTGCCCTCTAGCTGTGTGACTTTGTTACTTAACTCTGCAAAGTCTTGGTTTCTTCATCTTTGAAATATTACTACTTCTTAC
The DNA here is from genome assembly GCA_006408675.1 of Madoqua kirkii. NCBI lineage: Eukaryota > Metazoa > Chordata > Mammalia > Artiodactyla > Bovidae > Madoqua > Madoqua kirkii. The sequence goes on from SJYC01021004.1 coordinate 160,119, forward strand.
CAAGAAAGGATGTGGCCTTCAATGAGCCCTTATATTCATTATTAAATGCTCAATTCATACCAAGTGCCAGGCACAGTTGTGGGTACTGGGGATCATAAAAACAGCACTTATTTGAAGGCTGACTAGGTATTTTATGAATCGACTCATGTTACTCATCCCCACTTTTCAGATGAGGAAACTGAGGTATGGAAGGATTCTATATCTTGCCCACAAAGCTATAAATGTCAGCCTAGTTCCAGATTGAACAGAGGCTATGCTATACACAGGGAAGAAAATAAAGTTCATGCCTTCATGGGATTTTCATTCCAAAGGAAAGTGGAATCTGGAAAACTACTGAGACAGTTTGTAACAGACAAGTATTGGTTTCTCATTCCTTCTCCCAAGTCCATGACCAAAAAGGAGGATCGTGTAAACAAAGAAGAGAAGTGACCTGAATTCTCTATTTCAACTCCTTCTGCCTCTTAAGCAAATAAAAAAGGACAGCAGTGAACTCTTGTTTTGACAGCTGCTGTCACTCATCTTAATCAACAAGTTGGTGATCCTTACACTTGAACCACCTGGAGGGCTTGTGAAAAGTGTGCTGGGCCACTCCTAGAATTTCCAGTGCAGTTAGTCCAGGGGGGTGCCTGACATTTTGCATTCTACACGTTCCCCAGTGAGGCTGACACTGCAGTTCTGGGATCACACATGGAAAACAACTGAGCAATCCATGAAGCACTGCTGTTCCCATTGCCAAGGGGAGGAAATTGAGTTTCAAGAAGGCTAGGTGCCTCACCAGAAGTTCCACCACCAGTGAGAAACAGACAGGATTTGATCTGTCTGGCTCCAAAGCCTGTGCTGTTTGCACTTCCCCTAGGACAGGATTTCCCCATTCTATGTCTACTCTCTTTATCCTAGAATTTCTGTTCTTTAAAGGCAAAGTCATGGTGCTCGGAGAGCATGTTTTCATTTCCATGAACAGTAGATGGCTTATAAAAGCTTTTAAAATATTTCTATTACCCAATAATTCCTCTTCTAGAAGTCTATACTATGAAAATGATGCAGAATATAGCCCCAAATACAAAGATGCTACGTGTTTTAGCCCAAAGCTAGGAATCTAAATATCCAATACCAAGGAACTGGTTAAATAAAGTATGGTCTATCCAAATGATGAAATATTATGAGGCAATTAAAAATTATTTATTTAGAATTTAACACATCAAAGCATCATTTATGATACAATATTAAGTTAAACAAAATATAGAACTAAATTCAATAAGCTCTCAATGTTGTTAAAAATATTGAAAAAGCTGGAAGGAAATAAACAAGAACATTGACAACAGCTGTCTCAGTTTCTAATTTCTATACTTCCCAAATACTTTCTACAATAAACTTTTTTTAATTAAAAAAAAAAACCATGCAGTTTCTTTTTCTGGTTAACTACAAGAGATACTGTCAAGACCCTCTTACAGTTAGTCGATTCCCAAAAAGCCAGGGAAAGCAAAACTGAACTTTAAAGCTAACATTTAATTACAGATCACATTTTTCCTGACCCTACAATGTACATAGTTCAAAGTAAAAAAAATAAGAGGAAAAAAACTCAAAAGACAATTATTATCATAAACACAAAGAAAGAAGACCAGAAAGATACCTGTAAAATGACGACAGGGATTATTTTTGGTTGATGGAATTATAAGGCTTTTTAAATCTCTTTTTAGTTTAGTAACAATTATTGTTACCTTTTCTACAATGAACATCAATTACTTTTTGAATAAAAAAATCTTTGCTGCTTTCCTTTTTAAGAGGAACTACCTCTTAAAAGGTTGTTTTTAAGAGAGAACCACCAAGCAAATTACAGCACATCTATACAATGGAATAAACAGCAACTTTAAAATGTTGTAAAAGAGTATTCAGTAACACAGAAAAACATTTGATACATTAACTGACCATACTATAAAACAGTATGTTCAGAATGATCCCACTGTTTTGTTTAACAACAAGCACACAAAATGTCTGTGTATACAAAGAAAACACCTTGGAAGGAAATATCCCAAAATTTTAATAGTGTTTTATCTTATTATTCTAATTATTCTAATTTTCTTTTTTTTTGTTTCTGTATTTTGGTAAATTTTTGTTTCTTGAATATTGGTTACTTTTCCAATATTAAAAAAAATTAACAAAAGTTACATTAAACAACAAAAAATATTTTACCTTGTTAAATGAAAAAGAGAAAAGGTGAGCAGGAGTATCTTATTCAAAGATCTTTCTTTAAAAAGGCTTCCCAGCTCCATCCAAGCTCTAATTTTTAAGTCAAGCTGGTCTTCCAGCATCAAAAGGGAAGTTCGTCTTCATCCTTCCTCCTACTGTAGACTTAACAACACTTGAGCAGGACATCAACTCCAGCAGCAAAGGTCACCCCTGTTGATGGGGCAAACATATGTGGTCCAGAACCTTTAAACAAGACCCTAGGGAGAACAGGGTCTCAGAGTTAAAAAGTTTAACTGCCTTCTACTGCAGTGAGTCTGATTACATGTGAATATAATATGATCATTGATGAAGGAAATGTAGTATTTATGTTGCAAATAACACACTAACTATAGGATTATACTCCTGGACCTGGCAAAGACCTCTGAGACCATCTGAAGACAATTTCCAGGATACTGTCTTTAGGATGCTATGTAAATATTGACTGGAAACAATAACAGAGATGTCACGCTAGAGGATCTTAAGTAAACAGTTCAAAAGCCTGGCTTCCTGTTTATACAATGTTAAGTCACTTCATGGCTAACCACAAGGTGATTCAGCACGCTGATTTGATCGGAGAATTTCTTGACCTGATATATCATAAAAGAGACTACGAAGAACAGGGGGGGAAGCCGGAAGATCACACAAAAGAATGAAAATATACACTCAGACATGTGTCTTCCAGCCCAAACCATGAGAGGTCTATGCCACTGACCCAGGTGGTCAATCAATTTCCAAATCACTGTCCTCACTGTGGCAGGTGGCAGAGTTACGCACAGAGGTTAGCAACACAACTTCCTTTTCCGGGAGCAATCCAAACTCCTGGAGGAAAGCCTCAAGGTCCACAGCAAAAAAATCTTCCCCCAGCTGGTCAGTGCTCGGACAAAGTTGCCAATCAGTTCACCCCCCTTGTAGATGAGCAGGGCAGGGAGGGCATTCCTGGTGAAGCGGCTGCTGGCCCCGATCACCGAGCTCCTCACCCGGCAGAATTTGACAGCCGGGTACTCTGCTGCGAGGCAGAGCATGCAACCATTCATGGCTTCAGTCCCAGGGATGCCGTCCTCGTAAATGTGGACCATGATGAGGGTGCTCCTCTGCTCCTTGTCAATCATGTCCAGGAACCCTTCTCCACTGGGGATCTCAAAAACCTGCTTGAACTGGGGCCCCTGGTAGAGCTGCTGGCGCATCTCTTCCATCCTCTGCTTCCGGTACTGCTGCAGGAACTCTTCATCATCCTGGTCCTCGTTCATCACCGCCAAGTCCTTCAGAGTCATCTGCGGGGGGACCAGCAGTGAGCGTAAGAGACGTAAACCCAACAGCAACACAGGTTACACAAGACGTGTGAGGCACCATGCTAATAACATGGGCGGGCGCCATGCTAATAACACGGGCGATCACGGATAGCTTCTGAGCGAGGCCTGGGTACTTCTAATTACCTTCCCACTGATCTTCTCCTGGAGGTCCTTCTGCTTCCGCTGCTCCTCCTCCTCATCCAGATGGGACCTGCAGCTCAGGGACAACTTCTTGATCAGCCTCTCCATCTCCCGGCACTGCTCCTCCCGCTGCTCTGTCTCCAGCTGTTTGAAGCGGCGCCAGTCATTGATCACGCCTTTTGGACCTGAGTTGGGGGTGAATGTGGAGGTGACCAAAGATGACCAAGGGATTAGGGGCCAGTGCACATCTGTCCAGAGCTGGCTCTATCAACAGCACAGGGATGCTCACACAGGGCAGCGTGGTCCACACACAGGCACGTCCATGGCAGGACGTGTGCAAGAATTAAAGGGCCACACTAAGACCCAATGTTAGGAGATGAGTGAAATAAATTCAGACTCATCTACTCAAAGGTAAATAAAGCAACTCTTAGAAACAATAAGGTAGCTATAAGTTCCCTTCCATGAAGTGTCTAAACATATTAGGTCAAAAAAGAAAAAGTAAAATGCAGAACAATATCATGGTATGATCCTCCAATTTTTAGAAAAAGAACTATATGTTCATGTATAAATATTTACATATATTTGTATATGTACATGTACATTTGTATGACCTCTATATTTGCATGTAGAAAAAGGCCCAGAAAAATAGGTAAATTGTTAACAGTGGATATGTCTAGGAAGCAAGATCTAAGGAGACTGGTGAGAGAGAAGTTTTACTTTTTTCTTTCCACACTTCCTTACTATCTGACTTTTTGTAACAAGATTGTGGCAGGTTGTCCTGTTATTCAAACTAACCCCAAACCTCCCGGCCCCCATGCTATACAGCCCTGCCCCTTACCACGTGACTTGTAATACCACCTCTGGGATGAAACCATGTATCCCCAGCCCACTGATGCAGGGTTTGGCCATGTGACTTACTGAATTCTGAGCAAAAACTTAACGAGCCGTTACATGTCTCCAACAGCCCTCTCTTTCTCTACACTTGGTCAGGAGAACAGTGTGTCCCCAGAGGGGCTGCTCCTTCAGCCTAGTTCCTGGAATGACAGGGCATACGAAGCAGAAGCAAGGCTGCTGGTGATCCATACGGGTAGCACATGACATGACTGAGAAATAAACCTTTGTTGTTACAAGACATGAGACTGGGAGGTCAAGGTTTATTTGTCGTCACAGGAAAAAATAAAATAAATATCTGTAGGAAGAAAACTTTAAAATGTTGCCAAGAAACACTAAGAAAGACCTGAATAAATGGAAAAGCAACACCATATTCCTGACCAGGAAAACAAACATCATAAGGACATAATTATCCGTAAATTCATTCATATATTTAATGCATTTCTGATGAAAATATGTGATTACACACATGTGCATGCTCCATTGGAAAAATAAGAAAGCGGGAGTTAAGAAAATAATGACATAGAAGAGTACTGTATGGGGACCCGATACTAAAACATATTATAACGGAATAATTAAAGCAGTGCAGGAGGACTTCCCTGGTGGTCCAATGGTGAAGAATCCACCTGCCAAAGCAGGGAATAGGGGTTCAGTCCCTGGTCTGGGAGAATTGCATGGACTGTAGAGCAACTAAGCCCGTGTGCCACAAGTACTGAAGCCCATGGGCCCTAGAACCTGTGCTCCACAACCAGAAAAGCCACTGCATCGATGAGAAGCCCGAGCATCGCAACTAGAAGCCCCTGCGAAGCAACAAAGCCCCAGTGCAGCTATAAACAGGTACGTAATTAAAACATAAAAGCTACACTGTGATATCAAAAGACAGATCAGTGGGAGAGACTACCAAGTACAGCCAAAGACGCAAATATAAGCAGAAAGTCAGTACAAGATAGAACTGGCATTTCAAAACAATGGAGAAATGGCCAGTCCTGGTGTCTGAGTGATTCCCTGGGGCCAGCAAAGGGACCAAGTTTCCAGAGCCTTGAAGATAAGGGGTAACACCCCAAAATACAGACTCATTTTCCACTCTACCTTCATTGGCCGAGCAGCTGCCAAGAACAAAGGTCACATCTCCTGATACCTGGCAAACAAATGCAGTATTGCCTCACGAACTGAATGCTTCTCTAAGGTGCCCACCAGTGTTTTGGGGGAGAAGCTTCGAGAACAAGTTGAGGAGCGGCTGTCCTTCTATAAGACTGGAGAGATTCTCTGATAGAATCTGGATGTCATGAAGGAGGCAATGGTTCAGGCAGAGGAAGCAACGGCCAAGATTACTAGGAAGCTCAAGAAACAGGAGAAGAAACGCTTGAAGAAGGAAAAGAAAAGGCTGGCTGCAATTGCCCTGGCTTCTTCAGAAAATAGCGGTGCCCCCGAGGAGTGTGAGGAGACAAGTGAAAGACCCAAAAAGAAGAAAAAGCAAAAGTCCCAGGAGGCTCTTCAGGAAAACGGAATGGAAGACCCATCTGTCTCTTTTTCCAAACCCAAGAAAAAGAAATCTTTTTCCAAGGAAGAGCTAGTTCGTGGTGATCTTGAAGAGACAGCTAGTACTGGAAGTCTTCCCAAGAGGAAGAAATCTTTTCCCAAAGAGGAACCAGTTACTGACCCTGATGAGTCAGAAAACAAGAGGGTCCCCAAGAAAAAGCAGAAATTGTCTTCCAAGGAGAAGCCACTCAGCAGTGGACCTGAAGAGGCTGCAGTCAGCAAGAGCAGCGGCTCCAGGAAAAAGAAAAAGCTCCGAAAGCTATCCCAGGAAGTTAGAATGGACATCTTCCTAGTGGGGCATAACTTACAGAGGTATTCCTATCCCATCCCCTAGAGCCCAATAAAAATAAAAACAAACAAACAAAAAGCAATGGAGAAAAGATGGCCTATTCAGTAAGTGATATTGAATTAACTGGGTAGCAATATGAAAAAAATTAAGTTGGAGTCCTACCACTTAACAAAATGAATTCCAAATAAGTCAACAGTTAAGTATTAAACAAAATCATAAAAATACTTTTTAAAAAGGCATGGGAGTCTTTTTAATAATTCTGAAGTGGAGAAAGGCCTTTTACATAAGAAATAAAACTAAGAAACTATAAAATAATGCTCTCAAGCATATAACAATTGAAAAAAAAAAACACTTTCTGCCATGAAAAGAACAAAAATCAAGAGACAAACAATAAACTAGAAATATTTGCAACTCAAACCACAAGTTAATTTCCTTAATATATAGCTCCCTAAGAAGAGAAAGATCAAGTACCCAATTTTGAAAATGAGCAAAGAACATGAACGTATCCTTTACAATTAGAAAAAAAAGACTCGTCACTCCCAACCTAGAGGAGTGGAATGGTGGTTCAAGAGGGAGGGGACACATGTATACCTATGGTTGATTCATGCTGATGTATGGCAGAAACCAACATAATATTGTAAAGCAACTACCCTCTAATTAAAAAGAAATAAATTTTTAAAAAAAGAGTTGTCACTTCTAAAAAGATAAAAACTAAAACTACAGTGAAGTGCCATTTGCCATCCATCAGGATGGCATCAAGGTATCAAAAAAGTTTGGTAACACAGCAGAAGGTCATGTACATGGGAACTGTCACACTCCTGCTTAAACTACAAACCAGTACCAGCTCAACTGACAGCAATTTGGAAATAATAAAGTGTAGAAGTGTAAATATGCCATAGCTAGGAATTTATACTACCAATATACTCATACCTATGATTTATGGGATATCAAACACCTATTCATTTGAGAAGCTAGATTCAAAACACAGGCCGGGCTATCTGAATCATCAGCACACTGCCATGCATACATGTTAGTACTGCGCAGTTCGATGGCTAGAAGCACCATGAAATAGAAACACTGGATTGTCTCTAATAGGCGACTGGAATTAGAGAGAAGTGATCTTGAGACTTCTGATACATATTTAATGATCGTGAGACTTCTGATGCATATTTAATGGACATTTTTTAAACCTATTCCCAGAGCCCAGGATTTCCAGTACCTGTGTTAACTGAGATGCCTTCGCCTGCCAAGTCTGCTTCTGTGGGCATGGAACTGCCAGCCAGGGCACCTCTGCCTCTGTCCTTGTCCTCGTGGTCACTGTCCTCCTCCTCACTGCTGCTGTAATAGTACTGCAGCTTCTCCCCCAGCAATTTATCATCCAGGGTCGTCATCGTGCCTGGGAGAGGGCGACAACAGCAGGCTGTTAGCTGGCCTGAATCAGACAGACATGAATCAGAAGAGTTGGAGCTCACCTGTGCTCAGATCCTACTATTTATAACACCCTAAGTGACTGTTTTAATAAGCAGGATCTCAGCAAATCCGCACAATGATCCTGTGTCAGGGCTTATCATGCTCTTTTTGTAGAAGGTAAAACTGAGGCTCAGATGAGGAAAGTTTCACTGCTGCAAGTTTATAGCAAACAGTTGAGCTGGGCTCAGATCCCAGGGCTTCCTAACTCCGACAGACTGAAGGGGTGGGTCACTGTCTTCTGAACAGTATACACAGAGTATACCCTGAAGTAGGATAGTGGCTTGGAGGAATCTGTAGAGTGACTTAAGATGTTTATCTACACATACTTTTTGGTTTACCTACCAAGCAAGACTGCTGGTAATTGAAAAATTGGATAAGAATTCTCAGGAAAAAATCCAAAAAGCAGCACCAAGACTGGGATACTGAGAAATTGCTTGTCTAAGCCCATTACTCATTCATCTCTTGCCTTCCACTTCCCAGTGAGGGTTAGAAAGCCCTACCAACTTCGGTTAAAAGAGGGGCTCATGACAAGATTTAATAATTCCCGGGTCTTTAAGTTTCCTAAGGCGGCTCCGTCGGCAAAGAGACCACCTGCAATGCAGAAGACGCCCGTTCGAGATCGCTGGGTCAGGAAGATCCCCTGAGAAGGAATTGGCAACCCATTCCAGTATTCCTGCCTGGGAAATCCCATGGACTAAGGAGCCTGGAGAGCCACAGTTTATAGAATCACAAAGGTTGCACACGACTTAGCGACTAAACCACCACACCACCAGTGTTTAAAGGAGCATGGTGAGAGCCAAGCTTCTGCATCAGAAGACTGGGACATCTGGGGAGAAAGGTACAGCTTAGTCCCTCACAGGTCTGCCTGAGGATCTCACAAGGAGGGGCTGTAACTCCAGTATGCCTTCCTTTAAATACTGCAATATCATGCTTCCTAGATTACAGGCATCCACGCCCCTGTTAAGACTCCATAACAAAGTGACTTCTCCCACCGGGCAGGGAGGTCTGAAAACAAGAGATCGCCAATGCCCAGTACGAGGCCTCTGCCAAGTTCACAGAGACAGCCTGGATCTGTGGGGATATCCAGGGACTCGGGCAGCCAGACGAAGTGGGGGGCGGGGAAGGTGTGCAGAATGGCAGGGCTGAGAAAAAACGGTGCAGAAACAAAGCCGGGATTGGGGGGCGGTGAGAGAAATGGGACCAAACCTAACTTAAAGAGGCAGAGGGGCCCACGCGGTGCAAGGTGAGAGGACAAGAGACTCGGCACAGATGCGCACACTGAGGGCGGTGCCTTGGATGGATAGGCGGCGGCAAGGGCAGCGCCAGCGAAGGGGACGGGGAGGAGGCGGGGTCTTTAAGAGGAGGGGCCGAAGGCGGGGCCCGCGGGTCTCACGGAGGAGGCGGGGCCTTTAAGAGGTGGGGGGGGCGAGGGAGGGGACCGCGGGAATTCTCCCGGGGGAGGCGGGGCCTTTCGGGGGAAGTAGTCGAGGGCGGGGCCCGCAGAAGGGCGGCAGAGAGGTGCGCAACCTCGGGGGATCCCGAGGGAGATGGGGCCAGCGGAGGGAACCGGGCAGCGGTAAAGACCCTGGGGGTCCAGGGGCCGCGCCAACCGGGCTATCTCGTCCAGGCTTGCCGACCACCTGTACTCTGCCACCTCCTACCTCAGCCGCTTCTTCCCGGCTGACCTCAGTGCAGTTCCCCGGCCTCGTTCAGTTCGATCCTTCAGGCTGAAACTTCGGGAAGAAGGGTAACGCTCAGCTGGAGGAAGAGAAGTGGTTCGGCACCTTGAGCACCGAGAGAAAAGCCGCCTGAGTCCCGACTGCGCGGACCAATGGGGCAGCCTTTCTGCGTCAGCGCGGACACACGCTGCCCAATTAGAGGAAGGGCATCCTGGCCGGCCTAGCGGGAAGTTACGGGTCCTACTTTAGGACAAACTTCTCGACAAACGTAATACTCTTCTATTTGCTTTATTTTTGTTTTAATTTGAACGAAAGGCCACGCTAGATATGCCCAGCTTTGCGCAGTAAGAACAATTTCGTTGTCTTTGACGTGTCCGAAAACATTCCACATGTATTTTTATTGATTGTTAATCACATCACGTCTAGTAAGACAGAAGAAAGGCTTGGACATTAATTTTGCCCAAGAACGCACAGCCACTTTGTATTAAAAGAGAAGAAAGTCAAGCCCGAGACAACTAAATGCAAAGTTAAATCCTGTATTGGATTCCAGAACAGAAAAAGGACTTGAATGAGACAGTTGATGAAATTTGAATAAAGTGTATCAAGAAACAATAGTATTGTTATCAATAGTTCTGATAATTGAGGTACAGTTATGTAAGATGTAAACTTAAGGGAATTCTGGGAGAAGAGTATAGGGAAACTCTGTACTGTTTTTTGAACTTTTTGGAAACGTAAAATATTTTCAGATCTGAGCCCTTATTGAGGCATCGAATACACAACGTGAAGTAGCTCCTAGAAAGCTTTGTGTAAATTGAATCATTCAAAATATACTAAAACAGTACACTGTTTAAAATATAGGTAAGTTTTATTTCCCTAAAATTTGAGAGATTCTTTATTTGTGATTCTAAACCACCTGCATTTGTCTGCAAATTTGTATATGCGCATGTTTTTCTGAGAAGCTGTTTGTCCAGGCTATTATGAGTCAAAACGCCCATACCCAAATTTAGGAAAAGTTCATATAAAGAGATCCTATGGTAACTTTTCGTATTTTTATTTGCAGAGTGAATAATCTTACCGTAATCAGATTTTGAGAACAGCCAACTTAAATATGCTTGTGATCTGCTTTAAATGACAAGCCAGGAACTTCACTGGTGGCTCAGTAATTAAGACTCTGCATTCCCAATGCAGGAGACCCCTGGTTCCTTCTCTGGTCAGTTAACTAAGATTCCACACTTTGCTTAGTGGCCAAAAATAATAATAATAAAATTTTTAAAGTAAGTGACAAGCCAGCAACCAGCAATAATCTCTATATAGGAGAGTCCGCCAAAATATTTATTAAATACTAGATACATGCTTGTGCTTCCTTCATAGTAAAAAATCTGCCAGCAATGCAGGAGACCCAGGTTTGATTCCTGGGTTGGGAAGATCCCCTAGAGAAGGAAGTGGCAATCCACTCCAATATTCTTGCTTGGAAAATCCCGTGGACAGAGGAGCCTGATGGGCTACAGTCCACGGGGTCGCAGGAGTCAGACACGACTTAGCAACTAAACCACCACCAGATAAATGCTGTGCTTTTTTTTTTTCTTCGTCTCACATCTCCATGAAGCAGTGGTCTTCTTCATGCATGGAGGCTCCTTTTCCTTCAAAATTCACTTTCAGTTTAAGGCTGCAAGTCTCCAGGGGGCTTTCAGAGCTGCTCAACGATCCTAGTTGCTCTGGGCAGACTATTCCCCTACCCTCTAAGCAAAGCAGTTCACACCTGGTCTTTCAATCTTCAACACTCTTCCCCTGTCCTGGCTTATTACCTTATGACCTTGATTCTTATTTCAAGTGAGAAACAGAAGCAATCAGTACAGACGTGTACCTTCAAAATGTGCCAACAACCCCCTGCATCTGAGTCTATGAAATGAATCACCAGGGGAGTGGATTCTGCTCCTGCAGCCTAGAAAAGGAATCTTCTGCAGGTTCTTCTCCTCTCTCCCCTGTGTATTCAGACTTTCTTTCTGTTTTTCTAGTTTTCATCTCTAAAAGAAAATCCTCTCAGATACCATTTTCCACTGTTCAGATTGTTAAAAATCAAAAAAGTTTGATAGCATTCAGTACACGGCTGATAGGAGTGTAAGTGATACAACTCTTACGGATGGCAATTGAGAAATATCTATCAGTGTGCCTTTAGCATATGCAATTCCACTCCGAAAAGTTTATCCTATTGATATAGTTGAATTTATATATTGCTTCCTTAAAAAAAAAAAGGAACATGGAAAACATTATGTATGTATTAATTTCTTGCCTTTTGCAATAAAAATAGGGACAAATAATACCATTTTCTTATGTGTGCAGGAAGAAAAGCATTGAAGAATATACAAGAAATAATTCAAATGGGAATCAGGAGTGGGAGGAAGACTTTTTATATATAATGTTTTATTTGTAATTTTTAATCATCTGAAAGTATTATCTATTATGTTCCAAAATTTAATATTTTTTTGAAAATCAACCCTCACTTTCCTCCTTCACCATGCCTCTCCAACCACATTTCTTATAGCCAGAACCAATAGATCCCTCATTCTCTCCTCCTTCTACTTCAGTTAGGCTTTTGTTGCCCCCAGTCCACTGAAACTGCACCTGTGGGGGTAACTAGTGACTTCCAAGTTGCCGAATCCTAGATAGAACCACTCGGCAACATTTGACAGTTATTTCAAGAGAAATGCTTTCCTCTCTTGGTTTCATGAAGAGTGGGCTTCCCTGATAGCTCAGTTGGTAAAGAATCTGCCTGCAATGCAGGAAATCCTGGTTTGATTCCTGGGTCAGGAAGATCCCCTGGAGAAAGGATACTCCAGTATCCTGGCTTTCTTCTCTTGGTTTTCTGAAGGATACCTTCTCCTAGTTTTTCCAACTTCGTTGATACCCTCATTAACTGCTTTGCTTCTCACCTCTAAATAAGGGAATGTCCCAGGTTCAACCTTTTGATACCTTTTCATAGATTCCTTCTATGTATACCCCTGCCCAAGAATAATATAGAAGTTAATTATATGCAAACAGATTTACTCATATGAAAGAGAATCAATAGGTGCTTGTCAACAGGGCTTTTAAAAGGGAGGATTTATAAAAAAGAGCAGGGAGATGTGGGGTGTCTGGAAACCATGAGTCTTGTCTGCATTTCTAGAGGGAAACCGACAAGCTAGCGTTTTGCAAAGCAGTCAGTCTGGGCAGCCTACCCTGGAGCTGGCTGGCTCTAGGCATCAAAGAAAACAATGTTAGCTATTTATAGATTCTGCAGAAAACTGTGAAGTACAGGGAACAGGTTGTCTCTGTCTATTGTAAGCACCTCTACTTGGCTGAGCCAATTTCCTCATCAAAATTCTCTCAACTTCTCATGTCAGGATTTTCCAGAGAAATATATTCAAAATACAGGTCATATTTTGATGTTGTAAGCATGTACTTTCATTTATGAGAATTTTAGTCCTGAGGATATGCTGGTAAGTATTAATTATTGCCTGAATTTAATTGGTCTTAAGTTTTAAAACCATGCAACAATTCCTATCTAAATGTATGAGAAAATAATAGGGCCATAGTTTGTTATTATGAATCCCATATTTTATTCAGTTTAGTTCAGTCGCTCAGCTGTGTCGGATTCTTTGGTACCCCATGAACCGCAGCACGCCAGGCCTCCCTGTCCATCACCAACTCCCGGAGTTCACACAGACTCATGTCCATTGAGTCCGTGATGCCATCCAACCATCTCATCCTCTGTCGTCCCATTCTCCTCCTGCCCCCAGTCCCTCCCAGCATCAGGGTCTTTTCAAATGAGTCAGCTCTACATATCAGGTGGCCAAAGTATTGGAGTTTCAGCTTCAACATCAGTCCCTCCAATGAACACCTAGGACTGATCTCCTTTAGGATGAACTGGTTGGATCTCCTTGCAGTCCAAGGGACTCTCAAGAGTCTTCTCCAACACCACAGTTCAAAAGCATCAATTCTTCAGCGCTCA